>CAUYUJ010020270.1:290000-297500 GCA_963575745.1 Prorocentrum cordatum
CACTCGTTGGTGCGTCAGCGCCCAGGCGGCTCGCGGCAAGAAGGCCCACTGCACCCGCTGCATGGGAGGCTTCGAGGCGGGCGAATGGCGCGTGGCAGGCGCCGTGACCCCCCCCGTGGGCCCCCAGGCTCACGCGGGCAGGAAGTGGTTCCACATGGCCTGCGTCGATGGCCCCCTACCACCAGCGACGGCGATGGCGGGCTTCACCCAGCTCCCCGAGGGCGACAGGGAACGCCTCACGGCAGCCCGGGAGGCCCGAGGGGGTCCCATCTTGCCCCTGCTGGAAACAGTCGAAGGCCAGGCCCCCACTCCTCCCTCCCAGGGAGATGGCGCGGCAGGGAGCACTGGGGCCGCCTCGAGGCTCCCTGCCGCCGCCGCGCCAGGGGCGCATGGCCCAGGCTCACGGGGGGCCCCCCTGGGGGCAGCCGAGGCAGCGGCGCCGACCACGGCGGACATCCTGCAGCCGCCACTCAACGCTCCTGCGGAAGCGGGCGATGATGGCGGACTCGAAGCAGGCGTCTACGACGACTACCTGGACGATCAGGTGACGGACGAGGACGCGTGCCACGAGGTTGGCTTTGTCAATCTGGATTGGTGGGATGCCATCGGGTGGGGCCGCATCCCGCTGCAAGGTGCGCCCGCCACGGCCATGATCCCCGACAGCATGGCGGCCGCCGTCAGCCACGCGAAGGTGCGGCTGCGTTTGGCGATCGAGCAGGCCCGCCAGGGCAACGATGATCAGGCGTCGAGTACGTTGACGAGGCTGTGGACGGTGTTCCTCTCGTTGGACGGGCTGCTGTTCAGCGAAAATGCGACCCCAACTCCGACGATTCGGCGTGAGCGTCTCCAGGTGCGCTTACGGTGGGTTCAGGACGGCCAGCGGGGCGTCGCCTGGCTCTCCATGGGGGACCAGACGCGCGCCGCGGTCACCGCGAAGGGCCGCGAGGAACGTGTCGCGGCCCGTGTACGCCGTGTCACCGAGCTCGCACGAGCTGGAGAGATGTCTCGGGCGGCAGCGGCAGTGTGGCCCCAGGGGGACATGGCGGATGCAGCAGCGGCGGCGAGGAAGTTCAGCACCACCCAACAGCCTGCGGCGCCTCGCCCAGGCGAATGGGGCCCTCCCCCAGGCACTAGGGCCGCCCCGCATGGGCCAGGGAGAGGGGCCCACAGTGGCGGGAGCCGATGTGGCGATGTCGCCAGCCACGGCCCCCCACGAGCTCGACGGCGCAGCAGAGCTCCATCGCCGCGTGGCCAACCACTTCAAACGTCAGTTTGGCAGCTTCCCCCGCCGCGGCGGGGCGGGGCCTGGAAGGGGGGCGCTACGAGCACTGGGCCCCGCTCAAGTACGACGAGGATGGGGCAGAGGCGGCGGCCAACACGCTGGCACGCCTGGCCATCGGCGACCTCCCTCCCGAGGCGCTAGCCGCCCTGACGGCGGCGCGCCTCACAGGCATCCCCAGGGCAACCCCTGGGGATGCGCGAGTCCTGGGCTGTGGAAATGTCACCCGCCGTATGGTGGGCCGCAGTGCGGCCAAGGTCCACCAACAAGACATGCGGACGGCGGTGGGGGGACCAACAGTTTGGCCTTGCCAAGGACGGATGTGGGGCCCTATATCGACGCCTATGCGCGATGGCCAACTCGAGCCCAGGCAAGTGGGCGGTGGCGGTGGACCTCGGGGATGCGCTCAGCAACATCCCCCGCGACCTGGTGAGGGAGGCCGCGCGCGCCAAGGTGCCCGCTCTGGCGCCGCTGGCGGAGGCCTGGCTCCCTGCTCGCACACGCCACGCGGCGGGGGGTGGGTCACAGCCCGCCCAGCTTGTCGACCAGATCTGTGGCCTCGACCAGGGCTGCCCGATGAGCCCAGGCTTTTACGCGGTCGGCACCGCGGATGTTCTCAGCATCGGTCGCATGGCCGTGCGTGCGGTGGTGAACGCGGAAGGGGACTGCCTGGCCTTCTTGGACGACGCGTACTTCGCGGGCACCGCGGCCGCTGTGTTCCGCGGCTTGGATGCCTGGCGAGCCCGCATTGAAGCCCACGGGATGAGGCTGAAGATGTCCAAGACCCAGATCTGGTCCCCAGATCTCCAAGCTGTCCTGCCGCCTGAGTTTTGCGGAGTGCGCCCAGTACCGCGTCCAGAAGCTCAAGACGGTGGGGTCCACCCTGGCCTACACGAACCACGACGTGGACACCGACTGGAGGGGCGTCCTGCTCGCGGATTTTGCCGCCCCAGAGGACCTCGACGAGGGGGGCCTCGCGCAGGCTGGCGGTGCCGGGGCCGCCCTGGGCGCCGCCACGCCACTCCCCTGCGGCGAGGCCTTCCTCCAGAAGCAGGGCCGCTACTTCCGAGAGCTCCTGGCGCTCCGCAGGCATGGGCTTTCGGCCTTTGATGCCTTCCAGTTGATGCGGATCTGGTCGAGGGGCGCCTGCGCCCATATCCAGCGGGCGCCCCCGCTCGCGGCGGCGCGGGGCCGCGGGGTGGATGGCGGAGTGGTCGCCTTCGTCCCCCCGTGAGCAGATCTTCATGAAGGTCAGCGACGGAGGCCTGGGCTGTGGCAGCGCCGAACAGCGCGGCCCCGCTGCCCTCCTGGCGCCCTGGGAAGCTGGGATCCACGCGGCGGCCCAGGAGCTCCGAGAGACGACAACGATCGGCCTCTTTCGGAGGTGGCCGGGCCTTGGCCGTGCCCTCTCGGCAGCGGGCGAGGAGCAGGGACGGCTGGCAGGAGGCCGTCGCCCCCAGAGTGATCGCTAGCAGGGCCTTCTGGAGGGGCGGAAGGGCAAGGACCAGAAGACGTGCACCCAGCACGTGCGGGACCACGCCACCAAGACGTTCATGGCCGCGTTGCCGGTGACGGCGGCGGCGGCGGTGCATAGTGCCTCGGGCAGCTCAGCGGGCGCCTGGTTGGATAACTTCGAGGGGGTCTCGCCCCTCGCCGACCACGCGTTCTGCATTGCGGCCAAGAGGCGCATGCATCTGCCGCTGCTGCAGTCCGAGTGCACGCGCCTGAACCGACCAGCAGCGCCCGCCCGCGCGATGGCGCAGCACGGCCCGACGCGTGGCCGCACGGTGGACGTTCGCGGCGTTCATGCGCTCAACTGTCCCAGGGGAGGCGGCCCGACGCGCCGCCACAATGCCATCCGAGATGCCGTGGCGCTCTGGTTGCGCGGGGTGGGCCACCGCGCCCTGGTGGAGCAGGTCATCCCAGAGTGGTACACGGAAGAACAGGGCGCGGCCACACTGGACGTCGTCTACCATCGAGGCATCCATGGCCGAGTTTGCCTCGACATCAGCTTGGTGGACGAGGTGGCTGTGGCCCAGACGGGGCGGCCGCATCAGGCAGCCCTGCAGCGCAGAGAGAAAGTAAAGCACCGTAGCTACCCATTTTCTGGCCTGGTGCCCTTTGTTCTCGATGTCAACGGCCGCTGGGGCGCAGAGGCTGAGATGTGGCTGCGCCGTGCCGCGGGGGAATTGCCTGAGGCCGAACGGCCCGCGGCGCGCTCATCCCTGCGCTCGGCAGTGGCCAACGCCCTGCAGGGCCAAATCGCTGAGCAGGTCGCCCTGGCGACGGAGGACGCAGCGGGACTGGATGCAGGGGCCGCCCCGAGCGTTCGGTCTTGACTAGCTGTGGCTCCATCCCATTTGCGTGCGCTCCCTGGCCCTCCCCTTCCCACTCGCCTTCCTGCTGCCCTGATCAGTCGTAAAACAATAGTCACATCTGCAGTGTGCACGGTACTGTTATGTTCCCTTGTTGCGCGCATGGTGCGCTCTTGCTTTGTCATGTCTGTTCTGCACGCCGCGTTGTGTAGCCACCCTGCCATGTGCACGTTGTGCTCTCGCCATGTCATACTAGTGGTGCTCTTAATTTCTGTCTTGGGCTGCTCCCTCAACCCACTCGGGCTGAGCCTTCATGCCGCCAATAGCACCTGTTCGTGGCCACTGGCTAAAGAGGCGTCAAGAGGCGTTAAAGAGCGGGGCCGCCCCGCGGGTCCTGGGGCCGTCGGCAGCCCGCCGTCCGCTTTGTCGCCCGCCCGCGACGCGGTTTCCTCGCCCCCTTTTCCCATCTCCTGCCCGTCCAGGGTCCCGAACGGGGGTCGGGCCGTTTTCCGCCTGCGCAAGGATCGGTTCCCACGCACCTGGAGCCGTTGGTTTCAGCCTTTAGTCTTCATGTCTTACTTTTGTCCCGCCTTGGCAGTCGGCCGCCCCATGTTGGTTCGGTGCACAGCCTCTCTCCCATCCCCTCTCTTCCTCGGCAGCTGTTTGGCTCGTGAGGCCTTGTCTCGCACATTCTCTCGAGCTGCACCTCCCGTGCCATCCACCCGACCAAGTGATGGCGCCCAAGTTCTCGAAGCCCGCGCCGATGCCCTGGCCTGCCAAGACGCGCGCCGACTCGCCTAGTCACGATGCGGCGCCTCTTCGCGAGGCTTTGGCGGCGAAAGCTAAGGCGAAGGCTGAGGCACGTGCGAAGGCCAGCGGTGCTTCCGCGGCCGACGCACCCACTTCCAAAGCAAGGCCGACGCAGCGCCCTGGCCAGCAGGTGAGCGTGCCGGAGAGCGAAGACGAGGAGTTCGACATGGTGTCCGAGGCGACGACCTTTCGGACGGCGCCGACACTGCCCACGGGATCAGTGACGCCCGCCGAGGACGCCGACGGAGGCGGCGGTACGGGGGCCGCCCCCAGTGCCGCCGCCTCTGATGTCGCCTCGGCGATGCCCACGTCGGCGGTGGTGCCAGTGACGACGGCCGCCCTGGCAGCGGCAGCCACTTCACCACGGAGCAGCGCCGTGGGTTAGACGCGATCACCCTCGCGCTCCACAACCTCCAGCTGAGGGAGCAGGCTGTGGGCGGCCGCGGCGGCCGAGGTGCGCGCAGCGTCGCCGACGGCGGTCGCTCCGTGCACGACGGGACCGCCAGTGAGGCCCCGAGTGTTGCGACCACGGGTGCCCTCAGCGGTCATGGTGGCAAACGCCACCGCCGACGCAGCAACAAGGCCGTCTACGGCCAGGCCCCCCAGTCGAGCGTCGGCATACCTGCCGCGCTTGAAGACGCCGAGATGATGGCGGAGGAGGACTACGCTGAGGCGGGCTACGTCCACTGCATGGGTGCGTACTGGTCCCGCCGCAGCGCCTGGGCTGGTGTCGGAGGTGCACGGAGCTGGACGACTGGAAGATCATGGCGGTGGAGTACGTGGACGAGCTCAGTTGCGGGGAGATGCGCCGCTATGCGGAGGCCAAAGAGTACAATCAGCAATACCCCGAGCTGAGGAAGGGCAAAGAGGGGCAGCACAAGCTGTACACGTGCTCGCGCTGCGTGGCGGCGACGCAGAACATCACCGAGCACGAGGCCGTGACGCGCGCAGCGCGCGCGAACAAGGGCCCAGGTTCCATCGACCACGCCGCCAAGCGAGTGGCCAAGTTGAGTGCGAGCTTCGACTACATCAAGGAGGGCATGGACGTGCTGGTGGGATTCGCGCTCTCCGGGGAAGGCTTGCTTGCCCTGCGGAGGTCAACGGAGGGCGCGGGGGCGGGCATCGACCCCGAGAGCACGGGCGCCCCCCCCAGCCACGGAAGCAGTGGCGGAGGAGGTTGGTCGCCCGATGGCGAGGGAGGTGGTGGTGGTGCCAGGGCCGCCCCGCGCGCCACCCCCGCCCCTCGAGGAAGAACCTCCCAGCGACGAAGAGAACGGCCCCCAGCCCGACATCGATGCGAAGGACCAGGAGCACCAGCTGACCGACGTCAAGACCGTGGAAAAGGTCACGGACATCGAGCCCCTGCTGCGGCTCGGCCTCTCCAAGAAATCGCTGAAGCGTATGGCGCGGGCCTATGGCGTCCTCAAATTCGAGACCATGCGCACCCGCATGCTGGGAGGCCTGGGGCCCATCTCAGAGAAGCAGGAGGACATGGTGAGGGGCACGGAGGCGCAGGACGGGGTCCAGAAGTGGCTCGACGCGCTGAATGAGGAGGCAGAGGAGGATGTGGGAACGCTGAAGAAGGGCCTCCTGGAAGCCCCGGCGATTGCGGACGCACACCTGGGACACAAACGTGCCTGGAAGGAGGAGTGCCAGGGCAACGCCGCGGCGCAGGAGGCCTACCGCCGCATGGGCGACTACACGGACCAGTTCTACCGTGGCAAGGGCTTCACGTTCAACATGTACTACAAGTGCTCGGCCAACAATACCTGGGACAATCCCAGGGGTTGCTGCTCGGTGATCCGATCGGATCGCTGGTCACAGCTGCCCTCCTGCGCACAGGAGGCGGCGGGGGAGACGGGCCAGCGCTGGTATTGCCACTGCGGTGCGCGCTACTCGACCTCCTACGGCGTCTGCATCGAGTTCATAGAGGAAGAGTTGAACCCGCCACGTGCGTACTATATGCACGCGGAGCACCCCGAGGAGGACACCCGCGACTTGAAGGCCCTGCTGCGCTACGACAAGCTCAAGAGGGAGCAGATACCAGTGTTCAGCGCGGTGGACCTCCTTAAGTACCTGCCCAAGGTCGAGCCGCTGGCGGTGGGCACCGTCTTCGAGCGCTACGCTCCACACCAGCCACAGTGGGAGGGCCACTACGCGCTGATGGAGGGGCTCTCCTGGGAAAGCCTGACCGAGTTCAAGTGGACCGACCTCTACGCGCAGGTCGCCTGGGGACTGAACGACCCAGAGTGGGCGGGCTACAGCAAGAAGGCGCGGAACAAGGCCAAGAGGGAGCGCCTGGAGATGGCGCACAGGGAGCTGGCGCTCTACGAGCGCCGCCACAACCTGCGGGAGGGCAGCCTCTCGGGCGGCGGGGGTGGCACAGGGGTCGCCCCGCGTGCCACCACCGTCCGCACCGCCAGCGCCCCCCCCAGCGGGTGGGGCCCGCGGCAGCCAGGACCCGCCACCACCGCCTGGCGGAGTCCCGCCAGCGGCCGCGGCCATCATGGCCCCTCCGCCGCCGCCGCTGACGGCTCCCCCAGCGGTGCCGCCGCCGCCGACGGACCCGCCGCCGCAGACGGACCCGCTCCCGCAGCAGATCCCAAATGCTGCAGCCCTGAACGTGGCCTTCGGTGAAGACCTAGAGCGCCAGATCTTTGGGCCCTCAGGGCAGGCGGGCGGCAGTGGCGACCTCGGTGGGGAAGTGCAGGCGCTGCCGTCGCAGGTCTTTGCGGCCATTGCGCAGGGAACAGGCCAGCCTGCCTGAATGATGAAGCCCAGCAGGTACCAGGCCTTCGACAGGCCACGTGAGTTCATGCCAAGATGTCTTGCTTGCCACTTTCAGTAGTGCGGCGTGCCCACAGTGGCACCCCCCTCGCGTGGCTGCACCTGTGGCTTTAGCCTCTGCTCGGCGCATGGCCACCCGTGCGCCTAGCTACTCTGGCCCGCCAACTGGCTTGCCATCTTGGCCTCCTCTCACGCTCACTTGCGCTCGTGGGCCTCGCTGGCGGTGCTGGGGCCGCCCCGTGTACTGCCGCGTCGCCGTCGGGCGCCTGGCCAGTTTGGCCTGCCATCCTGGCCTCCTCTCGGGCCTTC
>CAUYUJ010020270.1:300000-409626 GCA_963575745.1 Prorocentrum cordatum
GCCGCCCGACCGCCGCCCGACCGCCGCCCGACCGCCGCCCGACCAAGTCTACTCAGAGATGGTTTTCCTTCTGGGTGCGGCCTCTCAGGCTCCCCAGAGCGCGCTCAGAGTGCCCCAAGAGGCCCCCAAGACTGCCCAAGAGGCCCCCGAGACGCCCAAAGAGCGCTCGAAGACGCCGAAGATGACCCCAAGACGGCCCAAAAGGCCCCCAAGACAGCCCAAGAGGCCTCCAAGACGCCCCAAGAGCCTTCCAAGAGGCCTCCGAAGAGAGCCCCAAGAGGCCAAAATCGTTGATTTTCATTGTTTTTTCTATGTTTTTTGTGTTCTGGCTTTTTCGGCTTCCGGACGCTCCAAGACGGCCCAAGAGGCCCCCAAGACCGCTCCAAGACGGCCCACGAAGCTCCCAAGACGGCGCCGAAACGACCCAAGAGAGCCCTCAAGACGGCCCAAGTGCCGCCCAAGACGGACCAAGAGGCCCCAAGACGGGCCCAAGAGGGACTCAGGAGGGATACCGAGAACTCAAAAATGGAGCCCTCCGTCCCAGAAGGCGCCCAGGAGGTCCCAAAGAGGCCCCAAGAGGCCTCCAAGAGGCCCCAAGATGTCGCCAAGAGGCCCCAGGAGACTCCCAGGAGGCCCAAAAGAAGCCCCAGAAGGCTTCAAACATGTCTCCCAGGCGCCCCCGAACGGCCTCTCAACAGACCCCAAGAGGCCCCCCAAAGAAGCATCTTGACGACGACTCTATTTCGCCCCATCGAGAGACGACCCCCAGGGAACTGCTTCACCATCAAAACTCCCCACACAACGCGTCCGAACGACACCCGCCCCCAAGAGCGCAACATGGGCAACGAACACACAGACAAAAACCAGCGATGCCATATCACGGGCCGGCGGAATGAGCGAAGCGATTCAATAATAGTTGTAATAGTAGTAGTAATAATAGTCGCCGTAATGTTATCTGAAGTAGTAGTAGCAGCAGCAGTAGTAGTAATAGTGGTGGTGGTGGTAGCAGCAGCAGCAGGCGCAGAACACGACCAATGGCACTTGCACTAGCAATGCTTGCAGAAATGATTTGATATCACACTCTTCAGTTTGAAGGTTGGTGGCGATCTCGCCTTTTCTGGTTTTCCCGCCCATGCCCGTCGTGCATTCCTCGCTTTCTTCGTGTGTCATTTCTTTTTCCTCTTTCTATGCTTGGCCCTTGAAGCGGCAACAGTTGCAGTGCCTGAATTCGCATCATGGTTTCATTGCTTCGTGCTCGTGCGGGACCTTGACCTTGATCCCCCCGCGGTGTTGTGTTATTTTCTTCGCCGTCGCCCCGGCTGCTGCCCACGAGTGGCACCCTGAACCCCTTCGAACAGAGCCAAACATTTGCGGAGGGGCTCTTTTTGTCGTTCTCTCGGCCTGTGGGCTCCGTGTGTCAAAACCTTTGGGCCGTCAAAAATTGCCCTCGGTACAGTCAACATTCATAGTAAGGACGCACGGGTGTCCTTGCGGTACTCTTGCGTCCTTGCTTCTGCGGCCCGTCATTCGCGGTTTTTGATTGGCCAGCCTTCAGGGTGTTGGCAGTCCGCCGCCCAAAAAGTGCCAACTTCGGCGTCCAAGGACATTGCATCCTTATCGACCGTCCTTATTGTAGACTTCCATTGTACGGTCGAAATCGGTACGGCAAGGATGGGGACGAAAGCCGACAGCAGTTCCTGCCAACTTTGAGCAGGACTCGTTGCGGGCGTCGCCGCGGACGTCATCCATATGAGGCAAAAGGCCGCTTGCCCAGCAGCGCCCCCTGCAGGTTTGGGACAACGTCTGCTGTTGAGATCGTGCCCATTTGTCCGTACCCATCTCGGGCGCGCAAGTACATTCAAGGTGCTGAAATAAGGACCACATTGAGCTCAGGAAGGGCTGTGATTGTCAGCCCGTTCCTAAGGTCGGGGAAACTGTTGGTGGCCTAGGCCCTAGGCTCACCGTGGCCAGTGAAGCCTTTTGGTTCCTTATTCAGCATTCCTTCTGGTAGCACGATGATTGCAGCCGTAGGTCAAAAAAGTGGTCCCCCAGAAGGTCTCGATCGGTCCAGGGGCCGTGCATTCAAGACCCCGCACTACTTCCATCCTGTCCACCTCCGCGCGACTTAGGAGGCCTTTGCCTCCGAAGGTATCCGAGAACCTTGTGTGTCAAGCCGCCGAAGAGCTTCTGCAAACAGTATAAATCGACGACGGCGACGACGACGACGACGTAGACGACGACGACGACAACGTCGACGACCACCGTCGGGCGCACGCTGCGGCCAACCTCCAGGAATCTGCAGAAACTACCGGAGGCCCCCAGAGGCCTTTGCATACCATGAGATCCACAGCGCCTCCGAAGTCCTCCGAGAGCGACGACGACAACGACGCCGGCGACGAGCACCACGGCCACGGCCACGGCAAGGCCGACGTCGACGGCGGCGCCAGCGCCAGCGCCGTAGTCGTCGTCGTCGTCGTCGTCGTCGTCGTCGTCGTCGTCGTCGTCGTCGTCGCCGTCGTCATCGTTGTCGTCGTCGTCGTTGCCGTCGTCATCGTCGTCGTCGGCGTCGGCGTCCACGTCCGCGTCCGAGTCGTCGTCGGCGTCGTCGTCGTCGGCGTTGACGTCGTCATCATCGTAGTTTTTGGAGGTTTGCGCCAGCGGCGGCGCCGCGGCGACTAGGCCCCTGCCGTGCCGCTGCCCGCGGTCTCCGCCTCGGAGCACCAGAGCTCTGGCTCGGGCGCGCCCAGCCTTCCTCTCGGGGAAACGTAAGGCTCGAGTTCGCCGGAACTCGGGTTTGCCGACGCTTTTTGACGAGCGCGTCTTGGGTTTTGACGATCCAGTTTGCGTGGGATGTTCGCAGTGGGAGCTCACGTCAAATTTCAGATCGGGTATCGTCAATTTCTTGACGACCTGGCCAGGCTACCCGAGTCCCCCGAACCCAAGCCTCACGTCTCCCCGATTCTCTCGGGGGCAACGATTCGGTACGATCGAAATTAGTCGGGAAAGAGTGGGCACGACGACCAACAAAAGTTCTTGCCCGTTTTGAACAGGGATCGCTATTATTGTCGCCGCCGACGGTGTCTATTTGAGACGACAGGGCGCCTGCCCAGCAGCGGTCGCTGTCGGTTTTGGAGAACTTTCGCAGTTGGGCATCGCACCCATTTGTAAGTACCAATTTCGGGTGTCCAAACGATAGTTGGTTACTCGGAGGAAGAGGCACCGATGCCACTACCCTTCCATGAGAATTTCGCCTTGTTCGGCCTCATGGGAGGCCCCCGTCTCGTCGCCACAGCTGGACTCGCCTCGAGATTCTGGTCAGAACGCAACCCAGGAGAGGTCCCTCCTTGCCTTCAGGAGCAACGAGCCCAGAGATCTTGGCGTCGCATTTCTTTCACAGAGGGCGGTTCTGCCTTGTTTCGTGTCCCAGGGCCCTCACGGATCGATCCAGCTCGAAACATGCAGCATGATGATAGGGTCCAGCAATTTGGTCGCATTTTTACGATGTTGCCTATTTCGAGCAGGTGGAGTCTCCCCTGATTGGACGCACTGCTGCAAACAGTCGCACTAAGCAGAGGTCCGGAGCCAGACCCCCCCACTCCCCCCCTTCCGCCCAATGTCGAAAACGCCGAATAAAAAACGGAGCGATGGGGTCCAGCAATTTGGTCCCTGACGTCGGATCCCCATGATAATCGGGGGATCGGCTCAGGGGGGAACGCATCGACCCCAGAGTTTTCGGATGTGTCGACTCGTTTTCGGAACGGGGCTTGCGCCTCGTCGAGGGCGTTCGGGGGGTATTCGAATCGTCCCGAACGTCCGCCAGGGAGCAGAGCGACGATCCGAAAACCAATGGGCAACGCACGGGGAGGATGGGCTCAACACATCAAATCCCAAACGCCCATGCATCGCCGACAGGGGCCACATAGCCCACCCAACCCTGGAAAGTGCGGTCTCGGCATCGGGGGACAGTCGCCGATCCATCGACGATGTATTGCCGATTCAAGCTCGACCTTCCCTCTACGAGCTGGACCCCCCGATCGCTCCCCCTCATCCTTGGCGGAGGGCGCCAGCTATACACCAGCAGCGATCCTGGCCAGGGCAAGCCTGAGCCCAGGGGCGGTGTACCCAGACTTCCTCGCGACGTGGACAAGACAACGGATTGGTGTGCACGCCGCTTTCGGCTTCAGTGATCCTCACCCGGCCACGGGACCGTCGCGAAAAAAATCAGGCGGGAAGCCCGGCCCGCGGGAACCTCAAGCGATCCACGTTGTTCGGCTACACGCAAGAGTGACCCTTCGCCCGAGTGACCTTTGGTGCGGGCCTGCGGGGGGCCCCCAGCACTGGCCGGCGCGCTTCGATTGGGCCCCCCCGCGGCCCCCGAGAGCCGCGCATCAAAGGCCCCGGGCCACTCTTGCGTGTAGCCGAGTTAGGATGCGGGAAAAAGTTTGGCCGAGTGGATGACTGAGTTTCCAGATTCCTCCAACCACCTCTGCCGTCGGTGGCATTTTCCCGGACTTCCCCTTCGAGCCGCCGCGTTTCCGCCAGAAGCAGAATTCATCGGGGAGGACCACGTGCCGTTGGACGGTACTGCGAGTGGAGTTGTGATGGGTGATGTCTGAGCGTATAGGGCGATAGCCAGGCAGTCGAGGGCTTGGTGACGGGCCACTGATCGCTGTCGGATCTGGATAGTTGGCCTTTCTTTGTTCGCACTTGCCGGCTGATCGCCTGCATGTTCAACATTGAGTTGAAGCCCAGGGTATTTTCCAGCGATCTTGTGGAGTGGTGCCCATGACGGTACAATTCAATGGACGACCAAATGGCCAGCCAGTGCATCAGGCACCGCGGTCCCATCAATTGGATTTTCAGGGTGCGATGTAGGCCCTCTGAGTGGAACCGCTCAAATTGGTTGGCGTTCGTGGACGGCGGTTTCGTCCGAGGAGTCGGAGGAGCAACAGGCATGGTTTCGTTAAGGATCTTGCCAGACGGGGACAAATAGAGAGTGGCAGGTTTGGGTATTTTTCTTCCCAAGGTGTCGGTACGCATTTGAGGCCGAGGCTATAGCATTAGAGGCTGCATTGAGTCAGCTGCATCACGCAGTTCTCTCACGGCAGTAATATGTACCAGCAACCTAGGGGCGTATACCATAGAAGAAGACGAAGAAGAAGAAACGCTGCAACGGCGCATGTCTTGGCATACAGCCAAGGCGTTGAGATAAAGACCCCCTCGGGCTCAAGAGAGGCTAGGTTTTCGGGCCGTTGTTCATATGAACAACAAGGAGGAAAAGGAGGAAGACGAGGACCAGTGCAAACCCAAGACTCACCAACGATGTTGGAATCAACCCACCCTCCAAGCTACCTCGTCATAGGCCTCTACAAGGGTTTGTTTTTGCGGAGGGAACTGCTTTGTTGGGAGGCATCCATTAGAAGACCCTGAAGCGTGCTAAAACACCATTTTCGGGATTTTAAGCCACGAGTCAACATGACTGCTGCGTCTTGATGAACCAGAATCGCGCAATAACACCATTCGTGTGATTCCATCACCGCAAGTCAACGCAACTGTTGCGACCTCACAACCTGAGTCCATCCAAAGCATTTTGATGGCACGTTGACCATGGGAATCCGAGAAACTCTTTCACATGTTTAAGACGAATGTGCGCGGCGCTGAGGCGAGAGCCACATTTTGAAAACGACCCGCCCTCAATCCGAGAAGCTCTTGCAAATGTTTAAACGAATGTGCGCGGCGCTAAGGCGAGGTCCACAGTCTGAAATCCACCCGGACTCAATCCGCGAAGCTCTTGCCAGCTTTTACGCTTCAGGGTCATAAATGGTGAGGAAGTCTCAGGCGAAACGCCCCGCCTTTTCGACCGGCCTCGGGGTGCGACAGGGGGGAGTTATTCATAAGGAAGAAGGAATGGAGGGACGAGGAGGAGAAGGGACGGAGGAGAACCCCACTGCCCCGCGGCGCAGAGGCGCGGCCGCCGCGGTCGAACTGGGCCCCGCGGAGGAGCGGCAGCCGCTGGTTTCGCCCGGGGCTGGTTTCGCCAGGCTGCTTTCGCCCGGCGCTGGTTTCGCCCGGGCTGGTTTCGCCCGACGCTGGTTTTTTTTTTTGTTTTTTGTTTGTTTTTTTTCCGCCCCGCTAGTTTCGGCCGGCTGCTTTCCGCCCGTCTGCTTTCAATTCGGCCCTGCTGCTTCGCCGGATGCTGTAGGAGGTGCAGGAGGAGGAGGGAAAGGAGGAGGAGGAGGGGAGGAGGAGGCGGGATGTCGCGGAGGAGAATAGACGAGGGGAATGGGAGGGGCAGTAGAGGAGGAGTAGGGAGGCGATGATGAGAGGACGAGGACGACGGCGATGCGGCGAGGAGAGAAGAGGAAGAGGATGAGGAAGAGAGGAAGAGGCGGAAGAAGACGAAGAAGAAGCGGAGTGAGGAAGAGAGGGAGGCGGCGGATGAGGAGGGATGGGGCCTGACGAGGCAGTAAGGCACAGCGGATGATCGGTTGTGCGGGGGGGGGAGGGAGGAATGGAGGTGGAGGTGTCGAGGAGTTTGCTGAGGATGCCTGACGGAGGGAGGAGGGAAGAGGGTTAGGGCCGCTGGACCCGACCCGACCCCGCCCGCCCGTTAGGGACCGCCCGTCCCGACCCGACCCGACCCGCCCGTTAGGGTTCGCCCGATTCGACCCGACCCGACCGTTAGGGTTCTCGCGTGCTCTCTCGATTATGCATCAAATTTTTATGTCCCGCCCGCACGACCCGCCCCGCCCGTCAGGGTCCGCCCGACCCGACCCGACCCGAGCGCCCGTTTGGGTCCGCCCGACCCGACCCGACCCGACCCGACCCGGCCGTAAGGAGTCCGCCTACCGCCCGACCCGACCGTTAGGGCTCTCGCGTGCCCTCTCGATTATGCAACACACTTTAATGTCCCGCCCGCCCGATCCGACCCGCCCGTTAGGGTCCGCCCGACCCGACCCGACCCGACCCGCCGGTTAGGGTCCGCCCGACCAGACCCGACCCAACTGAATCCGACTTTGGTCCAGAATAAGACTTTGGCCCGGAAATGCGGGATTTCGGACCCAAGCTCCGGTAATCGCATTTCCCTGACGGAAGCCGCTCAGACTGGTCAGGAGGAGGAGGAAGAGGAGGAGGAGGAGGGAGACGACGACGGCGCCCTCCCAGTGCCCGATTCGGGCACCCGGTGCGCTTGGACGCGGGGCGTCGGCTGAGGGGTGCGCAGCCAGAGGCCTTCTGCGAGAAAACGTGAGCAAGGGGCCCCTGGAAGGACGAGGAGGAGAAGGACGAGGAGGAGGAGGCGGAGGACGACGACGAGGACGAGGGGGAGGGGACGGACGAGGAGGAGGAGGAGCACGAGGAGGAGGAGGAGAACGACGACGAGGGGGAGGAGGACGAGGAGGAGGAGGAGGAGAAGGAGGAGGAGGAGGGCCAGGAGGAAGAGGCGGGGAGGAGCAGGACGAGGAGGAGGAGGAGGAGGACGACGACGGCGGTGGCGACGGCGACGACGACAACGACGGCGGGAGAGAGGGAGGGAGAGAAGGAGGGAGGGAGGGAGGGGGGTAGTGAGGGAGGCAGGGAGGAGGAGGAGGAGGAGGAGGAGAAGGAGGAGGAGGAGGAGGAGGACGGCGACGTCGACGACGACAATAACGGCGGCGGAATCGGCGAGACCAGCCGCTGCGAAACCAGCGGGGCGGAACCAGAGGGGCGAAACCAGCGCCGGCGAAACCAGCGTCGGGCGAAACCAGCGCCGGCGAAACCAGCGTCGGGCGAAACCAGCCCCGGCGAAACCAGCCCCGGCGAAGCCAGCCCGTGCCCTCCTCCTCCTCCTCCTCCTCCTCCGCCTCCTCTTTCTTCCTCTTCGAAGAGTTCTCCACAACGGCTGGGGGAGCACATAGCCCAATAACTTGGCCAGACTTCGGCCCAACGTTCGGCCGCATGGGCGTTTCCAAAAGGCAAGGGAGCGGCAATGATTCGCCGCAGGCGTCTTCGATAGCAGCAACGGGTGAAGCGGCGGATCTAGGAACAGAAGGTCGGCTAACAGAACGCATGCAACCCTTGGTATTCTTATGGATTAATTCACAGAAGCTCTGATAAAGAATAGATGCAGCCGGGACAAGGATGAGAGTATTTTCATGTGCACCGTCGTATAGCTGTCATCTGGTAGCGTGGCCGTCCAGACCACACGTGTAGCCGGCATTATCGCGAGAGCGCGATTCGTGCACCAATAGCGAGGAAGTCCCATGCGCACTGGCTGCCGGAACACACGTCCTAAGGCTCCCCTCCCCCCCTGTCGGACTCTTGCGGGGGCCGTTCTTTTACCGCTATATGGGAAGCCTCGTTGCGTAACGCTGTAGGGGAATAACATCAAAAACACGGCGCTAGAATGCATGGGCACCCAGGGCGGCCGAGAGACGGGCCCAGGGAAGCGCCTGCGGAAACCCAAGCTCGGCAAACAACCTTCTGTCGGTACTATTAGACTTGGGGGAGGAGGAGGAGGAGGAGGAGGAGGAGGAGGAGGAGGAGGAAGAGGAGGAGGAGGAGGACCTTTCGCACCTTTCCTTAGATGGGACCCCTGAGTGCAAGCTCAACCCCACCATCCACATCACTTGCGAGGGAGCTCCATCCATACTTAAGCGGGAGTCCCCTGCTCATTCTACTCAAGTTCTGCCTCCAAGCGGCAGTCATCTCGGGAGGGCAGGGTTTGGCAAGGTTCACAGGATGCTGTACACAAAAATCCCCCAAAAGCTTGCAAAACGAAATTCCCCGAAACATCCGAAGGCAATGAGTGGGGTGCATCTTGACCAAGAGGGGATGTTCAGTCACGGCCTCCCCAGGAAGACTCCCATCGGAGCAGTCCGCGGCGACGGGCAAAACATGCACATCGGTACCCAGCACAGCGGACCCGGGACACTGGAGAGGCCTAACATGCTCCAACTTGCCCTTGAGGGCAGGGAACTTACTAAAACACCTCTGGCACTTCAACTGAGCTCCTACTTTCAAGATGCCTGTCCCTGTGCCAGCAGTTTGACTAGGCGATCGTCTCTAGCCCGCACACACACGTCAACACAACATGACGACTGATCGCTAAGAGCCTTCGGAGCACTAACAACCTGGCGGAGGAGAAGGAGGGGGAGGAGGAACAGGAGGAGGAGGACGAGGCAGATGAGGAGGAGGAGGAGGAGGAGAAGGAGGAGGAGGAGGAGGAGGAGGAGGGGGAGGAGGAGGAGGGAGGGAGAGGGAGCGGGAGAGAGGGAGGGAGGGAGGTATGGTGGGAGTGAGGGAGGCAGGGAGGAGGAGGAGGAGGAGGAAGAGGAGGAGGAAGAGAAGGAGGAGGGGGAGGGAGGGAGAGGGAGCGAGAGGGAGGGAGGGAGGGAGTGAAGGAGGCATGGAGAAGGAGGAGGAGGAAGAGGGACAGGAGGAGGAGGAGGCGAAGCTGCGAACCGATTTCTACCGCGGCGCGAGTGGCCCAACTCTCGGGCCATAACTTGGGCCACCGGCGGTGGTTGGGAGCAATCCGTGCACCACCGGAACGCCATCGGCGAGGCGCAGCTGCTGGAGGGCATCCCGAGGCTGAATAGCTCATGGGAACCCGCGGGGACGCGAGAAGCCAAACACATCGGAGGGCCCCAGCTATACACCTACACCGATCCTGGCCAGGCCGATACTAGGCCCAGGACAGGTGTATTTGCATTATTCCCCAGGCATGAGGGCGAATACACCGATCCATGGCCTAGTGAGATCATGGCCAGGATCGGTGCTGGTGTATCGTTGGTGCCCTCCTACAAAAACACACACACAAAGCCTCGTCGGGATTCCTCCAAGAGATCCGATGTCTTGATGTTTTCGATACGGGACCCTTGAAGTCTGGACCCACTCCCCGGGACCAGCTCCTGATCATCCCGAGTCGTGTCTGGACGGTCCCGTGGCCCGGCGAGGGCCTCCCGAGGCCAAGAGCTGAGAAAAGACACCGCCTTCATCCTTTCGATACGTTGGTCATCTGGGCTTGCCTCTCGACGCGGGGATGTCTGGGAGGGGGCGCCCGCGAGAGGCGGCCGCAGGAGGGCCTCCCAGTCCGCCTCGCCGTCGGAGCGGAGGAGCGCCGAGGCGGCGGAGGGGCACTGGCCAGCCACCTTGGGCGGGACGCTACGCCTCGTCGTCCTCGTCGTCGTCGTACTCGTCGTCGTCGTCCTCCTCCTCCTCCTCCACCTCGTTATCGTCGTCGTCCTCCTCCTCCTCCTCCTCCTCCTCACCTCCTCCTGCTCCTCCTCCTCCTCCTCTTCCTCCTAATCCTCCTCCTCCTCCTTCTCATCCTTCTCATCATACTCCTCCTTCCGTCCCTCCTCTTCCTCCTCCTCCTCCTCTTCTTCCTCCTCCTCCTCCCCACCTCCTCCTCCTCCTCATCCTCGTCCCTCCTCCTCCTCCTCCTCCCCCTCCTCTCCTCCTCGTCCTGCCCCCTCCTCCTCCTTCTACCTCCTCCTCCTCCTTCTCTCCTCCTCCTCCTCCTCCCTCCTCCTCCTCCTCCTCCTCCTCCTCCTCCTCCTCCTCCTCCTCCTCCTGCCTCCCTCACTCCCACCATACCCTCCCTCCTCCTCCTCCTCTTCTTCCCCCTTCCCCCGTCTCTCCTCCTCCTCCTCCTGCTCAACCTCCACCTCCACCTCCTCCTCCTCCTCCTCATCATCATCATCATCATCATCATCAGCATCAGCAGCAGCATCATCATGAACAGCAGCATCAGCATCATCATCACCATCATAATCATCATCAGCATCAGCATAAGTATCATCATCAACATCATCAGCAACAACAGCATCATCACCATCAGTATCAGCAGCATCATCATCATCACCATCAGTATCAGCATCAGCATCAGCATCAGCATCATCATCATCATCATCAGCATCATCACCATCATCATCATCATCATCATCATCATCATCATCATCATCATCATCATCATTATCATCATCTGTCTCAACCTCCTCTTCATCCTCCACCTCTTCATCCTCGTACTCCTCCTCCTCTTCCTCCTCTTTCTCATTATATCCTCCCTCCTCCTCCTCTTCCTCCTCCTCATCATTGTCGTCAGCATCATCAGCATCATCATCAGCATCATCTTCAACAGCAGCATCAGCATCAACATCATCATCATCATCATCATCATCATCAGCAGCAGCATCATCATCATCATCATCATCATCATCATCATCATCATCATCATCAGCATCATCAACATCAACATCATTATCATCATCAGCATCAACGGAAGGTGATCTGCAACAAGAAGGTCGTGGCGGGCTTCAAGGAGGAGGGCGGGACCTTGTTCATTGAGGCTGAGGCTTTCCCCGGCCAGCTGGAAGCGGCGAACGTGACCCTAGAGACTTTGCAGGCGGCGTACGGTGCGGCCATAGCTGCTGCGAAGGAGCGCTTTCAGGCCTAAAGAAACCAGGCGGCCCACGGGGGGCAAAGGGAAGAGCATTGCGGGATATCAATGTGATCAGTTTCAATGTGCACGGAATCTCTCGTGACTCGATCGGGGATTTCCTACAGAATTTAGAACCTGCATGGGACTGTCTATTGATGCAGGAGTTCAATGGCTTGCCAGAGGGCTCCTGCGATTTTGTTGACGGTCATTGGGTCTTGTCCGGGCCACCCGTGCAACACATAAGAGGTTGCGCAATCATTATACACAAAAGACATTTCCTTGGTATTGAAAAGCCTACTATTCCAGATACTGCTCGTATTTCCCATTGTCATTGTTCCCTTAATGGTAACCGTCTTCTTTTAGTCAGCGCGTACTTACCTCAGCGAGCTTCGCATGAAGACTATCCTTACTGGGTTGACAGAACGTTTGATTTGATACAGGCCGAGCTTCGGCCTGGAGAGGTGTTGATAGCAGGTGCCGATCTCAACGCAGAAGTTGGTGGGGCCGAAGAATCAGCCGAAGAGGCTGCTCTTGGACCACACGGGCGTGGTGTTCGCAATGACCGTGGAGCTAATGTCGTTGAGCGTCTTGCGCAACACGATCCCTGTTCGGTCACCTCATTCTACGCGGAGGCTGCTGTTTCCACATGTCCTGGATTTGGCGATGCGGATCGCCAGTCTTACATCGATGCTGTCTTCATGCAGGCCCATCAAATCAAAAGAACATGCAAATATCGAGTCGTCAACTCTTGTGCTACATCCACAGGTTACCGTCTGATACAGCTGCGCCTGCGCCTTCATGGGCAGCACCGTTGGCAAGAGCGAAAACCCATTGGATGACAGGTGGATCGGCCCGCAGATTTCGTACAACAGGTGGCTGCTGGCTTGGACCCCGACCAGACCGTGCAAGAGATGTCTTCTGTCATTGCCAGAGCGGCGTCCAGCACGGGCAAGCCCGTTTCCAGACGATCGCAACGTAAAATTGACCGCGTGTACCTTCACGAATTGGAAAGGCGTTGGCGGCAGGCTGGTACTCGGGGGGAGAAGGCGAGCTGTGCTCGGGAGGTCTGGCGCGAGAGGGCTCGTTTCAAACATATTTCGCACGAGTGTCGGTGCCAGGGCATCTTGGAAGATCTGTCTAAGGGAGGTTGGGGAAAAGAATGTCGACTGCAGAAATCTTCCAGATTGCATCTTGTTCATCCAGAGACGCAGCACCCGATAATCGACGACGACGAGATCGAGAAAGAAATGCGGAAGCATTACGATGGCATGTTCCAGGATACCTCGACGGATATTGTCCCACCTTGGATTCATAACGTGTTTCCTCTTGCACGCGCAATTCCCATGGGTCATCTTTCTACGAACTTTCTGACAACCCGTGTTCGGGCTAGTTGCGTTTCAGACGGGGTCGTTGGCGAGATGTTGTACGCGTTGGCGTCATACGGTCATTCTGCTCCTGCTGTTCGGCCGTCTTCCCCTTCCACTCCTGCTATTGGTCCCGGGGCATATCGACACCGCCACCTGGTCCATATCCACCGACGTTTTTTCGTCATCCTCCTCCTCCTACTCCTCCTCCTCCTCATCCTCCTCCCCCTCCTCCTCCTCATCCTCCGCCTCATCCTCCTCTTCCTCCTCGTCCTCCTCCTCCTCCTCCCTCCTCCTCCTCCTCCTCCCTCCCTCCTCCTCCTCCTCCTCCTCATCCTCCTCCTCCTCCTCCTCCTCCTCCACCTCCACCTCATCATCCTCATCATCCTCCTCGACCTGCTCCTCCTCCTCCCCATCCTCCTCCTCATCCTCCCCATCCTTGCCTCCAATCGAGATCCTCCTCCTCCCTCCTCCTTCTCCCCTCCTCCTCATCTTCCTCCTCCTCGCTCATCCATGCTGCTTCTCCTCCTCCTCCTCCTCCCCTCTTCCAGCGACAACTCTTGGCCCTCATCCTCCTCCTCCTCCTCCTCATCGTCCTCCCCCTCCTCCTCCTCCTCCTCCTCCTCCTCCTCCTCCTTCCCTCCTCCTCCTCCACCTCCTCCTCCTCTCCTACTCCTCCCCCCCTCCTCCTCCTCGCTTCCCCTGCTCCTCCTCCTCATCCTCCTCCGTCTCCTCCTCCACTTCCTCCTCCTCTTCCTCTTTCTCCTCCTCCTCCTCCCTCTCCTCCTCCTTCTCCTCCTCCTCCTCTTCTCCTCCTCCTCCTCCTCCTCCTCCTCCGCCTCCTCCTCAGTCATCCCCCTGCTAGTCCCTTCCTCCGCCTCGTCCTCCTCCTCCGCCTCCTCCCTCTTCTGCTCTTCTCCTCCTCCACATCCTTACCCTCATCTGCCCTTTCTCTGCTTTCCTCTCCCCTCCGGACTCCTCTTCCTCATGCCGCCCCCTCCCCTCCTCCTCCTCCTCCGCCTCATCCCTCTCCTTCCAATCCTCCTCCTCATTCTCCTCATTCTCCTCTCCTCCTCCTCCTCCTCCTCCTCCTCCTCCTCCTCCTCCTCCCCCTTTTCCTCCCCCCTCCTTCCTCCTCCCTCCTCCTCCTCCTCCTCCTCCTCCTCCTCATCCTCCTCTCCTCCGTCTCCTTTCCTCCTCATCCTCCTCTCCTCCTCCCCTCCTGATCATTTCCTCCTCTAGTCCTCCTCCTCCCCTCTCCTCTTCCTCCTCCCCCTTCTCCCGTCTCCTCCTCCTCCTCCTGCTCATCCTCTTCCTCCTAGTCCTCCTCCTCCTCCTCCTCTTCCTCCTCATCCTCCTCATCATCAGCATCAGAATGAGCATCAGCATCAGCATCAGCATCATCATCAGCGTCATCATCATGATCATCATCAGCAGCAGCATCATCATCATATGTATCATCAGCATCATCATCATCATCATCATCATCATCATCATCATCATCATCATCATCATCATCATCATCATCATCATCATCATCATCATCATCATCATCATTATCAGCATCAGCATCAGCATCATCATCATCAGCATCATCATCATCATTCTTGCCTTTCCTCCTCCTCATCCTCCTCCTCCGCTTACTCCTCCGCTTTCTCCTCCTCCATTTCCCTATCCTCCTCCGGTTCCTCCTCCTCTTCCTCCTCCTCCTCTTTCTCCGCCTCCTCATCCTCCTCCTCCTTCTCCTCCTCCTCCTCCTGCCCCACCTCCTCCAGCCCATTCTCCTCCTCCTCCTCCTTCCCATCCTCATTTTCCTCCCCCTCCTCCTTCTCCTTCTCCTTCTCCACCTCCTCCTCCTCCTCTCCCTCGTTCTCCTCCTCCTCCTCGTCCTCCTCCTTCTCCCCCCTTCTCCGCCTCCTTCTCATCCTTCTCCTCTTCCTCCTCCTCCTCATCCACCTCCTCCGCCTCCTCCTCCTTCTCGTCCTCCTCCTCCTCCTTCTCCTCCTCCTCGCCTTCCATTTCCTCCTCATCCTTTCCCCCCCTCATCAGCATCATCATCCTCGGCCTCTTCCTCCTATGCCGCGTCATCCGTCTTATCCGCCTCCTCCTGTTCCTCATCCTCCTTCTCATCCTCCTCTTCATCCGCCTCCTCCGCATCACCATGAATATAAGCATCATCATCAGCAGCATCATCATCAACATCATCATCAACAACATCGGCATCCTCATCATCATTATCAGCATCATCACCGTCATCGCCATTAGCTTCATCATCAGCAGCATCAGCAACATCAGCATCATCTGATCATCCCCATCAGCAGCATCATCGTCAACAGCATCGTCAGCATCATCACCATCATCATCATCATCATCATCATCATCATCAACATCATCATAGTCATCATCATCATCGCCAGCATCACTAGATCACCAGCATCAACAATATCGTTATCTTCATCACCTCATCAGCATCATAATCATCGTCAGCATCATCATCATCATCATCATCATCATCAGCATCATCATCATCATCATCATCAACAGTTACATCATCCTCATCGGCAGCAGTATCATCATTATCAGCATCATCGTCAGCAACATGTTCACCATCAGCGTCAGCACCATCGTCGACATCATCGCCATCAGCAGCACCAGCATCATGATCATCGTCATCAGCATCACCATCAGCCAAATTATCATCATCATCATCACCATCGTCAGCGACAGCAGCATCAGCATTAGCAGTAGCATCATCAACATCATCATCATCATCATCACCATCACCATCGTCAGCAGCATCGGCACCATAGCCAGCGTCATCAGCATCAGCATCAACATCAGCATCATCATCAGCAGCATCAGCATCGGCATCAGTATCAGCATCAGCAGCATCATCATCAGCACCTTCATCATCCTCAGCGGCATCATCATCATCATCATCAGCATCAGCATCACCATCATCACCATCATCAGCATCACCGGCATCGTCAACATCATCAGCAACATCATCAGCATCATCGTCACCATCATCAACCAAATCAGTATCAGCATCATCAGCGGCATCATGAGCATCAGCATCAACACCTGCATCAGCATCAGCAGCATCATCATTCGCAGCGTCGGCATCATCATCGGCATGAGCATCATCATAAGCACCATCATAATCAGCAGCATCATCAGCATCGTCGTCCTCAGCCGCATCATCATCAACATCAGCATCAGCACCGTCATCATCATCAACCTCATCATCACCAACATCAGCACCAGCCCCAGCAGCATTAGCGTCATCATTACCATCATCATCAGCATCATCATCGTCAGCATCATCAGCATCATCCTCGTGATCAGCATCATTGTCATCAGCAGGAACAGCATCAGCATCATCAGCATCATCATCAGCATCAGCTTCAGTTCAGCAGCATCAGCATCATCAGCATAATCAAAATCAAGATCAGCATCAGCAGCATAATCAGCATCAGCATCAGCAGCATCATCAGCATCCTTATCAGCATCATCTTCAGCACCAGCAGCATCACCATCATCAGCAGCATTATCACACAATCGTCATCACCAGCAGCATCCTCATCACCATCATCCTCATCATCTCAATCATCATCAATCAATATCAGCATCATCTTCAACATTTGCATAACCATCATTCCCATCATCATGATCATGATGATGATAACCATCAGCATCGTCATCATCATCATCATCAACAGCGTCATCAGCAGCAGCATTCTCTTCTGTCTCATCATTCATCATCCTCTTCCTCCTCCTCATCCTCTTCCTGCTCCTGCTCCTCCTCATCATCAACATCATCTGCCTGCTCATCTGCCTCCGCATCCTCCTCCGTCTGCCTCCTCGATCATTCGATAAATCGGACAACCACTTATTATACAAGCAAGTCTACCTTCTCCGCCTCCTCAGAGTCGTCCCTCTCCTCCTTTGCCTTCTCCAGCTGCACCTGCTCATCCTGCCACTTATTGAAACAGTGTGCTCTCAATTTGTTTGCTTCTGTCCCACAGTGTGGCGATAAGCGTTTATCAGAGAGAGTTCAGATCCGATTCCCTTACTCCTCCTCTTCCTCCTCCTCCTCCTCCTACTCCGCCCCCTCCCCCTCCTCCTGAGAGGCGCGGGAAGGGAGAGATCTAAGAGGCGAGCGAAAGTTTCAGGAGGCTTGGGTCCAGAGGGGGTCCTGGGCAAATCTGGAAGCGACGATGCCATTACTCGATGTTCTTCCGCGCAGCCTTAGGAGCCGTGGGCCACGCCACCATCCCCGAGTCAGGACCCGCGGCCCCGGCGACGCCTCGGGCATCTTTGCTCGGGCCGCAAACCAAGACACGCTGGCCTGCCACAGCCGACCGCTTCGGGGAGGGGGGGTTCTTCCACCAACGCCCCCTGCGCAGCCTCAGAGCTGGCGCTGCCGCTGGGCCAAGAGGCTCGACGGGCAGAAGAATGGGGTGAGATAAACTGTCATGCCATACTCCTTCCCACCTCTCCTTCTCTTCCTCCCCCACCCTCACGGATGTGAAACTAATACCCAGCCACTTCAGCTCCATCATCGCCTACCGAACGCCATGGAGGTCTCTATCCCGCTGGAGTTCGGCAGAATGGCGTAATTAAGCCACTTGGACAAACTGTCACGCCATCGGGAACGCCTGCCCCAGGGCGGCTGGAAAGTTTGTGCCCAGGCATGTCAACGCAGGGGTGTGAATTTCCCAGCCGCCCTGTGACAGACATCCCGGATGGCGGCAGAAAGGCCTGTCATTACTTAAACCACGAAGCTGGAAGCACACATGGCCAGGGCCACGGGTGGAGCACCTAGAGGCGACGCACATGCGGAAGCCCAGCGTGCCCGGCCATGGAAGGGCCAACCGCTGGAGAGACAGCCGGCCACGCGTGTGCACCCAGCCTCCGCCCAGGCAGGCCGCGTCACGTGTGCCCGGCACGGGCCCGAGGCCTCGCGGCCCCGCTGAGCCCCCAAGCCCCCCCCCCGACAACGCAGCAGCCCTCCCAGGCCGGGGCCCCCACACCCCACCACCCCTGCGGGCGATCTGCCATGCGGCACCTGTGCCACCGAGCCCGGCCCCCCGGCCCCCCCCCCTCACGGCCAGGAAGGAGGGGAAGGAAGGAAAAGGAGGGAAAGAGCGAGCGACGCCCGCGGACCCTGGAGCAAGACGCACGCGTGCGGACTTGAGTTGGGCTCGCCAGAGCAGAGGCCCAAGGGTCTGGTGTAGGGAAGATATGACGTAAGTGTACGTTGGTCAGAGCGAGAGAGGAGAGATAGGTATAAAGATACGAGAGACAAGGGGAGAGACACACCGAGATATCGAATCATATGTACAAACATAGTTACACAACACATCAGCACAAGCGAACATAGAGAGCGATCTACTAAGAAGAGGAAGGGATATAGAGCGAAGGGTCAATATACCGAATGTATGTGTCTATATCGAAAGGGAGAAAGGCAAAGAGAGAGAAAGAGAGACAACGAACAAACCATAAGAAACAGGAAGAGAAAGAGAGAGAGAGAGAGAGAAAGAGACTGGGAGAGAGAGAGAGACATAAATAACACATGTACATATCTATGTATATATATATACACAGAGAGAGAGAGACAGAGATAACAAGAGAGAACTAAACATGAATATAATCACAAACAAGAGAACGCGAGAGGGGGAGATGGAAGAGGAAACGGTGAGCCTTGACAAAGTCCTCCGCCCTTTTGAGCTTGTCGGTGTGCTGCGTGAACAAATGCAGGCGGCTGGGCGGGAACATGCAGTGCTCGACAGCCAAGTCCAGGGGCGTCCGGCCGTTATTGTTCCTGCGAGCGGCGCAACGCTTCCAGACGAGGTCCGCGGAGATCTTCGGAGATGAGGTCCACCCAAGTCCCATGCACGAGAGACGTAGGGAGAGGACGAGCAAGAGGAGGGAACGGACGAGGAGGAACCAGAGGAAGAGGACCACGACGACGATGACGGGCAAGACGACGACAATGACAGGGAGGACGATGACGGGGACGACGATGCGCGGCATCCCGCCCGAGGTGGCCGGCCAGTACCCCTCCACGGCGCGGTAATACGAGGAGGAGGAGGAGGAGGTTCAGGAGGAGGAGGCGGAGGAGGAGAAAGAGGACGAGGAGGTGGAGGACGAGGGCGATGAGGAATAGCAGCTGGAGGAGAAGGACAACAGGAGGAGAAGGAGGAGAAAGGAAACGGGGCAAATCAGGCGCGCCTGGCATCCTACCACCTCTATAAATCCTCCCCTACTGTGCGGAATTATTTCCTTTCCGCCAGTTGCACTTGTTGTCCTTGCATTTTATCTGTGAACAGCATGTCACTGTTCATTCAAGTGGCCACGTCGTGCGACGCGCAATCAAGGAGGAAGAGCGGCGCGCATTAAACGAAGAAAGGAAAGAGGCGGCGGAACAACATGAAAACGAGTTGGAGGAATCTGAGAAGGGTACGGGAGCATCAACAGCATAATGAGCGAAACTACTTGGACGCCCAAAAGAAAGCGGAAGACAGAAAACGAGGTGGCGGCAACAACGGGGAACGAACTGGATGTAGAAATGTGACCAACGCGGGGGCGAGAGCGCACCTTTGTGAAGGGGGCCAAGGACACAGGATGCCTCATATTTCCCCATATGTTCTGGATGTTCGTTTTCCCCCCTTCCCATATTTCCCCGCATTTCCGGGGAGTCGACAATGAATTGTGCTTGTGGTTTTCCCCTCCTGAATCTGAGAGACGGGACAGAGCGCGTACAACGCGGCCGGCGCTGCAACAGGAACGCGAGGAGAACAACCAGGCGGGCACACAGAACACGGCTGGCGTCCTGCGCGCGCAGGAAAAACTCGCTGGGGCACGGGGGCACCCCCGCGCAAGACAGCACCAGGAGAGGGGGGGAGCGAGAGAGAGAGAGAGAGGGGGGGGGATGGGGGGGGAGAGGGGGAATGCGCGGGCAGCGTTGCGGCACCCCCGTACGCAGTGTGGAAGGGCACGGGTGGCCGCGGGCGGCCTCGCCGGCGGACGCTGCGCGAGGCGCCTCGGGCGCTGCCCACCAGCTCCCCCGTCCTGGCCCGGCAGCGCGGCCGCCCCCCCCACCCGCGCAGGGGGCATAGGGGCCGGGTTCCGGCGCGGCCGGGGGCGCGCCCGAGAGGGCCACGGCCGACCGAGCCGCCGATCGGCAGGCCCCGCCGAAGCGGGCCGGCGGCGCCCAAGGCCCGCCAGAAAGTGGTGACCAAGGCTGGGAGGCGCGAGGTGTTCGGCAAACTTGTCGCGGTGAGAGCTGAGCCGGCCAATGCTATCGCGAAGGCCTTCCCGACCGAGGCCCTCGAGCTCCGAGGGCCGCGGCGCTCCCATGCGGCGGGAGGCACGCCCGCACGGGTGGCCCCCGCCGACCGAAACACAACGCGGCAACTCGCCCCAGCCCTCCCTGGAGGACACCCCCGACGAACCTCCCAACGAACCCCCCCCCCCGACGACCTACAACGAACCCCCCCGCCGACGACCCCCAACGAAGATACCCCCACAACGAGCCCGACGTCCACCGCCCACTCCACCACTCCGCCTGCGCTGCCTGGCCGGCGTCGCTGCTGCAATGTCCGTAGCCTCGTCGTCAAGGGTGTCTCGTTTCTCCCGGCCCGAGGCCCTGCCCCTCTGCTTCCGGCTGCTTCCCTTCACCTCCGCCCCGTCCTCCTCCCTACCCTCTTGTTCCCTGCCTGCTGTCGTCGCCCGGCCCCCACCACTCCCGCCTGCCCACCTGCCTGCCCGCCTGCCCGCCCGCCCGCTGCCTCTTCGGGGCCTTCGGTGGAGCTCACCATGGGGTCGCAAAGCGCCGTGCTGGGTGGCGCGGGACGCATACGGCAACGACCCGAGCCTGCGCGGCGGCGCGCTTCGGCTGCCCGTGGCCCGACACGCGCCGCCCACCTGCGCCGCAGTCGTATTTGAGGGAGGGGCTGAGGGGGGGTGGGAGTGGAGCGAGGGGTGCAACAAGGATGGTGAGAAGGACGAGGAAGGGGAGATAGAGGACGGAGAGAAGAGAAGTGGAAAACGCGTCGGTGGATGGAGGCCTCGTCTCTGGACGGCTTTGAGGACTTCAATTCACGGGCCTGTCTGCACGAAAATTGCTGCACAACGCCAGTGTCGTCCTCCTCGTCCTCGCCCTCCGGTTCCCTCTTCTTCTCATCCTACACCTCATGTTGACTCTGCTGCTGCTGCTGCCGACGCTGCTATTCCTCCTCCTCCTCCTCCTCCTCCTCCTCCTCCTCCTCCTCCTCATCATCATCATCATCATCATCATCATCATCATCATCATCATCATCATCATCATCATCGTCGTCATCATCATCATTAGCAGCAGCAGCATCACCAACATCATCCATCATCATCATCGTCAGCATCAGCATCATCATCAACAACATCATTAACATCATCATAACCATCACCAGCAGTACCATCATCATCATCATCATCATCATCATCATCATCATCATCATCATCATCGTCATCATCGTCATCATCGTCATCATCATCAGCATCGTCATCATCATCATCCTCATCCTCATCCTAATCCTCATCCTCGCCATCATCATCAGCATCAGCATCAGCATCATCATCAGCATCATCATCATCATCGCCATCATCATTATCATCATCATCATAATCAGCAGCAGCATAATCATCATCAGCAGCATCAGCTGCATCAACATCAGCAGCATCAGCAGCACCATCATAATCCTCTTCATCATCTGCATAATCATCCTCCTCCTCTTCCTCCTCCTCCTCGTCATCACCATCATCATCAACATCATCATCAGCAGCATCATCATCGCCTCCATCATCCTCACCATCACCATCACCACCGCCATCACCAGCATTATAATCATCAGCACCATCATTATCTGCAGCAGAATCCTCATCAGCACCAGCATCATCATCATAATCAACATCGTCATCATCATCCCATCATCAACATCATCATCATAATCATCCGCATTGCTATCCTCATCACGAGCACCACCACCATCATCGTAATCATCATCATCATCAGCAGCATCATCATCCTCTCCTCTCCTCCTCCTCTTCCTCCTCGATCTCCTCCTCGCCCCCTCACCCCCCCTCCTTTCCTCATCTCCGTCCTCCTCCTCCTCATCCTCCTCTTCCTCCTCACCCCGCTTCGCCTCATCTCCTGTAACGTCACCGCTTCCACTCCCGCCGATCACCGTCCTCTGCTGCGTCAGCTCGCGCATCTGCTGAGGAAGCACGAGGGGCGTCTCGCTGCACCCGTCGACTGGTTCTGCGGGAATGATGGCCGACGACGGCGACGCATCGACCACAACGGCATATAGAACAGTAGGCCGTTACGAACAGTCATCATGCTACCATGAAGAACCCCGAATGCGGAACGAAGGGGCGCTTCTTGTCACGACTGGCTTCGACCACCGACAGGCTCTATGAACTAAATCTAATCAACGGCCCAAAGACAATAATCCCTCCTGAGCCAACAACGTTCCGTACTTCGACGCCTTCAACAACAAAAACCTTGCTGCGAAGAGTGCAGGCACAAGCTCGTCGACTGAAACCTTGGCAGGGGGCAGCGGCTGCGGGGGGCTGGCTGGCTGAACTGGAACGCCCATGGAAGCTCGAGCAACGTGCAGCCCTGCGGCAAAATGCTAAGGATTCTGTGTTACGCGCGGTGGCGGCCAGGCGTGGTCAGCGATGGGCCGTCGCCAGTGGGGCGCCAAGCCCAAGCCGCGCCGACGGCGTGTGCGCGCCAGCTGTGCTGCTCCGCCGAAGAACGTCGAATACCAAGCCAGGGGTGGGGTGGGCCCGGGGGGCGGCCGAGGCTGCGAAGGCTGAACCACTCGGAGCTGGCTGTGCCTCCGAAGGCCGTCAAGCCGCGCAACATGAGTAGCCACCGATACTGTGGGGGGCCATCCACGTACGGCTGTGCAAGGGCTGGCGGAAGCGCTGCGTGAGGCCAAGGTGGTGGGGAAAAACATTGCCAGCAAGGGCTGGTGGGGATATTTTTTTTGGTTCGCGGCTCCAAGGCGAGGGACAGGGAGCGGGTCAAACGTCCGGGGCGCGGTACGCTTAAATTGGCCGCAGAAGCGTATGCACATGCCAGGGACAAAATGCCCCTCATTGAGACGCAGGACAACGTCGGCAGGTGACCGGCCCAGACATCCCGGCAGGTGGGGAAGCAAAGGCGCGGCGACCAGCGGCGGAACGGGGGGGAGAAGTTGCCCTTGCGGCGCCAAGCTCCTGCCGAACCACAATCGGAGGCGAGGCCAAAATGGGCGGCGGGGCACTGTAAGCCGCATGCGCGGAACCGAAAGGCCAATGACCCAACGAAGCCCACGTGCATGCACCCAGTGACAGGCCTAGACCTCGGAAAAGGGGAGGGGGGAGAGTGCGAGCGCGAGCGAATAACTCAGACTCACTGCGGCACCCCGGGTGAACGATGGTGCGGCGAAAGAGGCCTGACTCATCAAGGCTCACTGGAGCTAATGTGTGGCTGATCCGCGTCAGATCGCCACCCAGTAGAGAAAGACCACTGGTGTGCGTCCACGAGGCAGAGCCACCTCCAGCCGATAGCCAGCGCGTGCACATCGTATCCGACTCACGCAGTTCGGGGGCACAACGATGCAAAGTACTGACGAGGGCTGGTAGCCGGGGCTGCTCTGAAGAGAACGACCACGAACTGCAGAAGGCTGAACCACTCAATGCAGGGCCGCTCACTTGACGAAACCAAACACCGGGGTCACCGAGTGTATGGCTGACAGCTGCACCCAGCCACACCTGCCACGCAGCCCGTGCGGAAGCCGAATACCCCGACGCCGGTGGCGAGACGATGGCTGGCGGCTACCGAGCTGCTGACCGTACCGCTCGTAGGCGGCGTGCTGGCGGCGGGCCAGGACGTCCTTGCGGTAGAACCATGGCCGGGTCGGCGACGGACCAGGGCGGGCCACAGGCAGGAGGGGGGCGCAGCCAAAAGCCGCTGTGCACTGGTGTCACTGAGGGGTGTCGGGGCACCATTCAATAGAGACCACTGGCGTGCGTGCACGAGGCTGACAACCACCAGCAGGTAGCCAGTCCACTTACATCGTATCCGACTCACGCAGTTCGGGGGCACAACGATGCAAAGTCCGGCGAGGGCTGGTGCTGCGGCTGCGCCGAGAAGAACGACACGAACTTGGACCGCGGATGGCTGTACCACTCGACGCGGGGCCGCTCACTGACGAGGCCAAGCACCATGTGTAATAAGAGACCACTGGTGTGCGTGCACGAGGCTGACAACCACCAGCAGGTAGCCGGTCCACTTACATCGTATCCGACTCACGCAGTTCGGGGGCACAACGATGCAATGTCCCGGCGAGGGCTGTGGCTGTGGCTGCGCCGAGAAGAGCGAAACGACCTGGACCGCGGAAGGCTGTACCGCTCGATGCGGGGCCGCTCACTGACACCATGTGTCTGGAGGACAGCCACACCCACTCACACCTGCCACGCTGCCCATGCAGAAACCGGATGCCTCCGACGCCAGGGCATACGGGTGGCTGTCATCTGCAGAGCTGCTGGGCTGTACCGTTCGCTGGCTGTGCTGACGTGCCAAGGCGTACTTAATAGAACCATGGTTGGGTTCGGCGACGAGGGACCGATACTCCCTGGGCAGGTCTCATGGCGGACGCTCTTCTGCGTCCGATGCAATCTACGCTGTTGATCGGGGGGGGCGCAGCCAAAAGCCGCAGAGACGTTGTGAATGAGAGGAGGAGAACGGGAAGAATCGGTGGCACAGCCAAAAGCCGCTGAACACAGATCCTGGGCACGAGGAGGAGGAGGGACCAGGGGGGCGCAGCCAAAAGCCGCAGTCACCGATGTATTGAAGGAGGAGGAGGGTTGGACGGCCCTCTGGAGCAGTGCTGTCTGCTCGGAGTCCGCTCGTCCATCGACGCCTGGCGGTCTCTGAGGTGAGGCACCCGTCGCTGCAAGGGGGGGTCTGGTTGCCTGCCCCCTTGGTGGGTGGCCAACGCCGTCCAATCCATGGACACGTGTTGATTCTCTCCAGATACCTCCTCCACGGACGCCTCTTGGTTCCCTACGGGAGCCTCGTTCTCGGCCGCTGGGGGCTGGGTGGAACCTGCAGCTCGGCCTCCGTGCCTCACACAGGGCACCCTTCACTGTACCTCAGGTCCAACGGTCCATTGTAGTTCCTCTACGGCCTCCTGCAAGGGGGGGGCGCAGCCAAAAGCCGCTGAACACAGGTACGCGGTGGGGGGTGGAAAGCTGCAGGGACATCCCGGCAGTGCGTCGGCACATGTGGACCACGCTGGAGAGGGTGGTGCCACCGCCACCACTGACCGACAGAAACGGGATGCAAGGGTACCAGAACCACAGAGGGCGGCCCCGGGACCAGCGGCGGCCCCCCAGGGAGCCCGGCGCCAGGATGCAAACGCTGGCGGAAGCGCTGCGTGAGGCCGAGCTGGTGGGGAAGAACATCGCCAGCAAGGGCTGGTGGGGACACGTTTTTACCTAACAGCTCTTGCTGATAGGTTTCTAGTGGTCTCAAAAGAGAGCATCATGACTCCTCAGGGGGGTCTGGGCGGGACCCGGACAGGCTGCCGCCGCGGCTGCCGCCGCACTCGTTTTCGCAAACAGTCACACACTTCGTGCTCTTCGACCTCCCAAAACTCCATTCCCGGGCCACATTCTGAATGCCCGGAGCCAACTACCTGTAGGCCACTTCGTGCTCTTCGACTTCCCAGAACTCCATTCCCGGGCCACATTTTGAATGCCCGGAGCCAACTGTAAGCCATTTCGTGCTCTTCGACTTCCCAGAACTCCATCCCCGGGCCACATTTTGGATGCCCGGAGCCAACTGTAGGCCACTTCGTGCTCTTCAAGTTCCCAGAACTCCATTCCCGGGCCACATTTTGAATGCCCGGAGCCAACTGTAGGCCACTTCGTGTTCTTCTAGTTCCCAGAACTTCGCTCCTGGGCCATATTTTGAATGCTGAGGCAGGCTGATGCTGCGGCCGAGGCAGGCTGAGGCTGAGGCAGGCTGAGGCTGAGGCCGAGGCTGAAGGCAGACTGAGGCTGAGGCTGAAGCAGACTGAGGCTGAGGCTGAGGCAGGCTGAGGCTGAGGCTGATGAGGCTGAGGCTGAGGCTGATGCAGGCTGAGGCTGAGGCAGGCTGAGGCTGAGGCCGAGGCTGAAGGCAGACTGAGGCTGAGGCTGAAGCAGGCTGAGGCTGAGGCTGAGGCAGGCTGAGGCTGAGGCTGAGGCTGAGGCAGAGGCAGGCTGAGGCTGAGGCTGTGACTGCGACTGCCGTTGCCGCTGCGACTGTCATCGCGAATGCGACTACGACTGCGAGAACAGCAGAATTCTACAACTGGATTTTCATTTGAATCTTAAGGGGAATGCTTTCAGGTATGGTTCTACACATCGCTGTTAGGTTGCTTTGCCGGGATATATGTTTTTTTATTCGCGGCCCGCAAGGAAAAGTCCAGAGGGCGGTGTGACTGGCGGGGATACGCGAAGCGTCAAGAATTCTCACTGCTCTTCTCGGGTATCTTTCTCCCCCCTCCACCGATGAGGACTTTCATGGACATTACCAGTGAGGACCGCCATGAGGCCTCACACCCTGCGCAGCTTCCATCTCAGGGGCCGTGGGAGCAAATCCCCACGAACCTGGCACCGCACGTGCAGTGCCTGGGGTGGCAGCCCGTCTTCCCATCCAACCATCACAGGGGGATGCGAAGTTCCTGAAGACTCAAGACGGAAGGGGGTGGGCACGAGTGGGCATCACAGCCAGCTCGAAACCACAGGAGGCATCGTAGCCTCCTCATCGACCGTGCTCATTGGCATGTATTTCATGCGTAACAGCGGTCAGTCTCTCCCTGCCTGACTAGCTACCAGACCACCCCAACCCAACCAGAAGACCCGAATTCCGGGTTGGGGAGGGTTACGAAATCCACATGTCCTTTTTCAATGTTCCCCGACGCCCCCCTCCCCGGGAATCGGGGACAAATTGACGGTTCGGGTGGTTTGGTGGGTGGTGACTCCCGGGTTCCATCTGGTGCATTTTTTCGCCCTGGATCCGCCTTTGACGGCCCCCATGGGCCCGCCAACAGCCCCCAGGGACCGAAAGAGGCAGAAAAAACTCCTCGAACCCAGAACCTCGAGCATGCCCCCTCTCCGGAACCCTCGAACCCAGAAACCTCGAACCCACAACCTCGAACCCAGAGTCTCGAGCATGCCCCCCTCGAGCATGCCTCGAGCGAACCCAGAGAGTCGAAACTAGAACCTCGAACCCTGAACCTCGAGCATGCGAACCAGAAGGTCGCCCCCCTCCTCCTCCTGGCCGGAGCCAGTGCTGGGCCACCTCAGAACCCCACTGGCCGGCTTTACCTCTCGGCGCCCTCCTCGACACCCCCTGCCCAAGAGCCCACGAGGAAGCCGACGACGCTCACAGAAGAAGAAGAATAATAATACGAAGAAAAGAAGAGAAAAAAAAAAAAGAAGAACAAAGAAGAACACACAACAACAAAAGAAACAACGGCGTAAACATAAACTTGTGGCGCTCCGCGCGGATTCCTGGGATCTGCGCTGGGCATGCCCTCCCTGGCGCGCGGGCAGGCGTCTTGGAAATGCGCTGGGCCCTCCCTCCCTGGCACGCGGAGGCGCCGCCAGCGGGGCCCAGCGGCGCGGAGCGCCAACAGTTTCTGTCTACGCCGTTTGTTTTTCTTCGACTCTCGGCGCTCTCCTCGACACCCCCTTCCCACGAGCCCACGAGGAAGCCGACGGTGCTCCCGTGCCCAGAGCGGGGCAACCCCTGCCGGGGGTGGGGAGGGGCAGGAAAGGAGAGGAGGGAAGACTCCCTCGCGCACCCTCTCGGCCCTGCAGTAGGAGCGTGACCACGCGAAACCTTCCACAGGAAACCCAACGCTGCAGCCCACGAGCCCACGAGGAAGTCGACGGTGCTCCCGTGCCCAGGGCGGGGCAGCCCCTGCCGGTGGTGGGGAGGGGCAGGGGAGCAGAGGGGCAGACTCCCGTCGCGCGCTTCTGCGGCCTTGAAGGATGCCAGAAGCCGCACGCTTTCTTTTTCGGCATTTCGACATTGGGCAGAAGAGGGTGGGGGGTCTGGCTCGGGGCCTGTGCGTCCTGTGGGGGAGGCCCGACCTGCTCGAAACAGGCGCCAAGAACAGCCAGGATCTACTCCAGGGAGGGGGGGGAGGGGGCGCGAGGGCCCGCGACGATCGGCAAAACAATGAATAAGAACACGATCTCAGACCGCTGGGGGCGTTTTCTCCTCAAGTTCCAAGATCGACGTCGAAGCTCCGCTCCGGGGACAAAGACATTGTCACGTTTTGGGATCCTCGTGGCTCGCCATCGCTTGGACGTCCATTCCCCGTGCACTTTTCGGCTTCGCGCGTGTGTTTGTATTTTTTCCGCTAGGTGACCTCAAATGCTCCTGGATGGTCCTTGCCGGGGGAAGAGTGCTCACGTCCGAGCGCTGCCAAGGTGGGGCAGCAGGGGCGAAGACGCCCTCTCATCCTCCTCCCCCTCCGCCTCCTCCGCCTCCTCCTCCTCCTCCTCCTCCTCCTCCTCCTCCTCCTCCTCCTCCTCCTCCTCCCCCTCCCCCGCCCCGTGGGCGCCCTCCTGCCACCCTGCCCACGAGGAAGTCGACGATGTTCACGTGGCCCTGCTGCGCGGCCATGTGCAGCACGTTGCCCTTGACCTCTCCAGCTGGGGGACCGGCCGCGGCACCGCCCCAACAGGAGGAGGAGGAGGAGGAGGAGGAGGAGGAGGAGGAGGAGGAGGAGGAGGTGCTCTCTTCTTGTCGATCCTCCTCCCACTCCTCCACGGTCATATGCTCGATCCTCCTCCCCCTCCTCCTCCTCCTCCTCCTCCTCCTCGATCCTCGCGGTCCTCCTCCACGTCCTCCTCCTTCTCGCTTTCTCTCTCTCTCTCTCTCTCTCTATTTTGCTCTCTCTCCCTTTCTCTCTCCCTCTCTCTTTCTATCTCTCTCTCTCTCTGTCTCCTTCTCGCGTTACCCATCCGCCGTTCGGTCGTTCCTTCTTCTCTCTGTCTTTTTCTCTCCCTCTCTCTCTCTCTTTCTAATCTGGACCTGTGTGGTGTTTTTGTTCCCGACATGTGCCTTTTTATGGCCAGGCTGGAAGTTTGCTAGAGAGGGCGACAAGGCTGAACCAAGCACCGTCCACAGCGTCGGCGTCAGACGGAGCAAGAAAAGAAACATGAGGCTCCAGAGGAGAAGAATTTCAAAAAAAGAGGAGGAGGAGGAGGAGGATGAAGCTCCAGAGGAGGAGGAGGAAGAGGAGGAACCCCAGATCCCGCGGTGCCCCGAATGCCCAAGACGTCGCCGTTGCTCCTGGGAGGTCGGTCCAAGTGGAACACCGTCTTGGCCGCTGCGGCGGCCGGAGGCGTGAAGTCGTGGGGAACACGGGGCGCGCTGCTCGGGGGCCTCACGAATCGAACGAACGAAGACGTCGCGGGTCCAGGGTGGGCGAGGCGGGGGAATTCGGCAGGAGGCGACAGGAGGGAGGGTAGGGGGAGGGAGGGAGGGATAATGGCAGAGGAAAGGAAGGGGCGTCGCGCACGGCACAGGGATGCCATGAGGCAGCAATCATTTTGCTCCGCGGCGTTGTAGTCTCAGGGGTGGCTGTTTGGCAAGGGTGGGGATTATCATACGGTCGTCTTGCCATGAGACGCTCCCCGCACAAAAAAAATCGATTCTTCCAGAGGCCGTGAAGAAGGAGCGCGGACGGAGGTTTATTACAACATGGTTGATAGGTCTTGGGTTTGCACTGGTACTCATCCTCCTGTTCATCCTCGCCCTCCTCCTCGTTTTCCTGCTCCTCCTCCTCCTCCTCCTCCGCCTCCTCCTCCTCCTCCTCCTCCTCCTCCTCCTCCTCTTCCTCCTACTCCTGGTCCTCCTCCTCCTGCTCCCCCTCCTCCCCCCCTCCCTCCTTCCCTCCCTCCCTCCCCTCCCTCCCTCCCTCCCCCCCCTCCCCCCTTCCCCCCCCCCCCCCCCTCTGCTGGCCGACCGCGGCTGGCCATGGGGAGGCGCGAGGCTCGGCGGTGCGCCGCGGGGGGGGAAGGGGAAAAGGAGGGCAGGCCTTCTCAACTACGTAGGCGGCGGGTTTCTCGGAGGCCTTCCAGGCCTCCTCCCCTCCTCCTCCTGCCTCCTCTCCTCCTCCTCCTCCTCCTCCTCCTCCTCCTCCTCCTCCTCTCCCTCTTCCTCCTCCCACCCCTCCTCCTCCACCTCCTCCTCCTCCTCCTCCTCCTCCTCCTCCGCCTTTTCCTCCTCCTCCTCTTTTCCTCCTCCTCCTCCTCCTCTCTCTTCCCCCCCTGCTCCTCCCCTCCCCTCCTCCTCCCCCCTCCTCCTCCCCTCCTCCTCCTCCTCTCCTCCTCCTCCCTCCTCCTCCCCCTCCTCCTCCTCCTCCTCCTCGTTATCATCTCCCTCCTCCTGCGGCGGCCGCGTGTCTGCCGCGCGCCGGAAGCACATTGATCTGGAGCATGCGCAACCCCCCAACCCCAGGACAAGCACGCCGCTCAGCGGCAAGCAAGCCCCAGAGCCGAGGGGGTGCGCCGACCGGGGCCTCCACCTCGCATACTCAGGAGCACGGCGGCGACGTGCAGCATGGAGTAGCCGAGCGCGAGCGCCGGACGCCCGCCCCTGACGCCGCCCGCAGCTCTGCGCCCGCCGGCCGCCGTCGGGCCCCGGCGGCCCAGCGCCCTGGGCCCCGCGGGCGCGGCGCGCCCAGCTCCGTTCGCCCCAGCCGCGGCGGCGCGCCACCCAGCCTCCCCAGCGCCGCCCCCCGCTGGAGCAGCAGCGGTAGCAGCGCCGCGCCCGCCAGCGCCCCTCCGAGCCGCACCAGCGGCGCCGCGCTGCGCCGCGCCGGGCCGCCCAGCGGCGGCGCCGCTGGCGCCGCCGCCGCGCCGCCGTTGCCCAGCCGCCTCGGCGCGCGCCCAGCGCCCGCGGCGCGGCGCCCGAGCCCCAGCTGCAGCGGCGCACCCGCCAGCCGCTCAGCGCGCGCCCCCAGCGCCGCCCAGTTCAGCTGGGGCCACGCCCCCGCGCTCACCTCGCGCGCGCGCGGCGGGGCGCCGGCTCGGCGCCGCCTGCCCCGCGGCGCGTCGCCCTGCGCGCGGCCAGGCAGGCGGAGCGAAAGGCCTCCGCGCTCCCGCGCTGCAGCGTCGCCGCGAGGCTCTGGCGAGCCGCCGCCAGCGCGGCGGCGTCGCCGCGCGCCCAAGTGCGCAGGAACCCTGCGCCTCCGCCCCAGCGCGCCCCAGTGCCTCCAGCGCGAAGGCCGTGAGAGCCGGGCCCGGGTAGCGCCTGTGCTTGCGCTCCTCCGCTGCTGCCGCGGCCGCGCCGTCCCGGACGGCGCGGCTCCGGCCCGCCGGCGTGTCTGCTACACGCAAGGCAGTACGGCTCCACGGGATATAGCCAGGCCGCCATTGCCTCGCCATGGGCCACGGCGCACCAATGACACATGATCTGGCATAACTCCTCTTTTGTGGGAGCGCTCTAGAGCGCAAAAAGGCGAGGACAGCGACAAGGAACACACTGTTGGCAAACGCAGGTGCTTCAACATGCTCCGCTATCTTCTTGCACTGCAGCAGGTGTACCGCGCGCAGCACATGCTGCTTTACAACCGGGGGGGCAGGTCTCAGAAATGTTCAGTACACAACCCTCAGGAAATACCCATTCCTCCAGAGATTTGGCCCTGGCACCTACTCTCCACAAAGACGCTCAAAGAGTGGTGAAAGGTCCTGCGATAGAGCTCCACGGGTACATGAGGGGCCTGAGGTGGGCATCCACTTGCAGGAGGCTCATATGGAAGACATGTTTGGGTAACCACTTCTCGTGAACGCACATGAGGAACAAATTGACGGGAAACCTGGTGGCTCTGATGCTGGGGTCCAGGTCCTTGCTGGGGGGCAACCATCAGGGACAACGTGAGGCTTTTACCTGACTGCTTGTGGTCCTGCAACTTGCCTGCAAGGCTTGTCGAAGTCTGGCGCTCCCTCTCATTGACACCCGTGACCGCTGTGCCGTACGCGGTGGCTCCTTCAAGCGCAGCTCAACTCATCTGCCCAAGTAGTCTCCTACGTGCACGTTCTGACTTCAGAGCGGACATGCAACCTCGACGTTTTTTGACGGCAATGTACCTGACCTTGGTGGTGCGCCTGGGTCGGATTCTCCGAGAGGCAAAGCCGACTCCGAGATTGTGCTCCGTCGCCACAACAAGAACGCCGATCTCCCGAAGCCCACGAGCGATGCGAGTGCGAAGCGCATTGGAGTTGCTGAAGACTCCGCTCTTGTCCACAGTGAGCCGCATGTCCACTCTTGCCAGCTCACTAGCCAGAAGCGAGACAGCTTCACAGAGCTCGTCTCCAACAAGCTCCTCCTCCTCCTCCTTTTTCTCCTCCGCCTCCTGCTCCTCCTACGCCTCAGCCTCCTCCTCCTCCGCCTACTCATCCTCCTCATCCGTCCTCTTCTCAGTATCCTCCTCCTCCTCCTGCACCTCCTCCTCCTCCTCCTCCTCCTCCTCTTCCTCTTCCTCCTCCTCCTCCTCATCCCCCTCCTCCACCTACTCCTCCTCCACCTCCCCCTCATCCTCCTCCTCCTCCTCCTCCTCCTTCTCCTCCTCATCCTCCTACTCCGCCTCCCCCTCCTCCTTCTCTTCACCCTTTGCCATCCCTTCTTTCCTACTGCGTGCTGGTCCTCGTTCTCCTCCTCCTCCTCCTCCTCCTCCTCCTCCTCCTCCTCCTCCTCCTGCTCCTGATCAAAGAAGGATCGTACGCGAGATGACGTATTGAACGACATCACGCGGCGGTTTCCGCGGGCCGCGAGCGTGGCACGCCACACTGGAGACGAGGGCGCTTACGCGCGACCTTACGCGGGCAACTTGCGCGCCATTGTCGGCGCAGACGGCCGCGTGTTCCTGCGTCGCTGATCTGTATCTCGACAAGTTTCTCAGAAGGCCGGAGGCGTTCTGGGCCTTCTGAAAAGCCCCGCGCCACCACATTCCCCACTGGACGCGGCGCTGGGAGGCCAAAGGGGAACTCAAGTGAAGAAGAAGGATGGTAAGGAGGATAATGAGGAAGGAAGAGAGGGAGCGAGGGAAGAAGAGCAGGGAGGAAGAGGAGAAGTGAGGGAAGGAGAGAGGGAGGGAGGGAGGGAGCACTAAGAGCTTGTCGGTAGCACTGTGGGCAAACATGTTGCCGCACCTCCCTGGTTCGTCTCCCGGCGGACGTTGTTGGTGGCGGTGAGCTTGGCCTTGTGCTCGAGGAGGCACTCGTGGCCAGTGCTTTCTCTCAGCGGGCGACGCGGCGGCAGATTGTGCATGGGGTTCCCTGATCTAGGACGCTCATGTTAAACCTTGCCATGCCCTCCCTCCATCTTCTTGTTTTCCCCTCCCCCCTCCTCCTCCCACCCATGCTCTTCCTCCTCCTCCTCCTCCTCCTCCTCCTCCTTCGCCTGCGCCCCCTCCTCCACCTCCTCCTCCTCCTCATCCGTCCTCTTCTCATGATCCTCCCCCTCCACCTCCTCCACCTCCTCCTCCTCCTCCCCCTCCTCCTCCTCCTTCTCCTCCATCCCCCTCCGCCTCCTCCTCCTCCTCCTCCTCCTCCTCATCATCATCATCATCATCCGCCTCCTCCTCCTTCTCTTCACCCTTTGCTATCCCATTTTTCCTACTGCGTGCTGGTCCTAGTTATCCTCCTCCTCCTCCTCCTCTTCAGTCTCTTCCTCCCCTCCTCATCTTCCTTCTCCTCCTCGTTCTCATTATCATCACCATCAGCATCGCCATCGTCAGCATCATCATCATCATCATCATCATCATCATCATCATCATCATCATCATCATCAGCAGCATCATCATCATCATCATCATCATCATCATCATCATCATCATCATCATCATCATCATCATCATCATCATCATCATCATCACCATCATCATCATCAGCATCATCATCATCATCATCGTCATCATCATCAGCAGCAGCAGCATCATCACCCTCATCAGCATCATCATGACCATCATCAACATCGTCTTCATCATCAGCATCATCATCGTCATCATCATTAGAAACATCATCATCATTATCATCATCATCATCATCACCATCATCATCAGTATCAGTATCAGTATCAGTATCAGTATCAGTATCGTCGTCCTCACCACTATCATCACCAGCATCACCAGCATCAGCATACTTCATCAGCATCATCAGCACCCTTGCCATCATCATGAATTGCATCATCATCATAATCAGCAGCAACACCATCATCAGCATGATGCTGATCATCATCATCATCATCATCATCATCGTCATCATCATCATCATCATCATCATCATCATCATCATCATCATCATCATCATCATCATCATCATCATCATCATCCGCATCATCGTCATCATCACAAACAGCAGCATCATCATCAGCATCATCATCAGCATCATCATCAGCATCATCATCAGTTTCATCGTCAGTATCATCATCCGCAGCATCATCAACACCATCCTCATCATCAGCATCAACATCATACTCCTCTACCTTTTCGCGATTATGCGCTGCTTCCCCTCCTCCTCCTCCTCCTCCTCCTCCACCTCCACCTCCACCTCCACCTCCCCCTCGATCTTCTCCTCCCTCCTCAATCTCCTGCTCCCCCTCGTTCTCCTCGCCCACCTCCCGTCGTCCCCCCATCTCACCATACTCCTCATCATGATCATCCCACTCCTGCTCCTGCCATTCCTCCCGCTCCTCCTCGCCGTTAAGTTCCTGCTCCTGCTACTTATCCTCCACCCCGCCAACCCTCATCCAGCTCCTCCTGGTTACCGATTGGATCCGAACGGAACCACCCAATCAACACGCTATGATACCCCCTTGCACCAATATTGTCGACTGATCCCACGTCACCTCCGAGTCACCTCCCCATCCTCCTCGGCCTGCCCCCCCTCCCCTTGTTCCAAGTCAGCTATCAAAAAAAAAAAAAAAAAAAACTCTCTCGCGCGGGCTGGTCCTTCGCTCGCGTGTCGGACGGGCGGGCTCTGATGGGGTGGTGCTACGGCCCAGTCTGAACACACTTACCTCGATAGGGGAACGAATAAGGACATGCATTGAAAAACTCATAGGTCCGCGTGGATTTCTCGGATCGGCACTGGCCCCCCTCCATGGCGCGCGGAGCGCGCCAGGGGCGGCGCCGGAGGCGCCGCCAGGGGGTCCCAGCGCCGATCCGAGGAATCCGCGCGGATCTCCGAGTTTTTATGTTCATGTCACTGTTCGTTTCCCTGCACGCCTTACCTCAGCCCCCCCGGCGAGAGACTGTCACAAGCAGCTCCTGGGGTCGATCTGGGAGGCCCTTCCGTTACGTTTTCGGACTGCGCCGGTGTTGCTTCCCGCTCGTGCTCGAGGATCTCCCTGGCCAACCCTTCGAGCGAACGAGCCTATACGCTGGCAGCGGAGGAGTGGAGGAATAGAACACATCCTCCTCCTCCTCCTCCTCCTCCTCCTCCAAAGTCACAGCTCACAAGGAGCTGGACGAGCAGGGGATGGCGGAGCGAGAACATGTCCGGAGGTTAGGTAACGACTACGTGGACACTGCCACGAAGTTAGCACCCTCACCCTGATCCCCATAAAATACCATCCCCGTACGCCCGAACCAGCAAAGCTGTCACCCCTCTTGCCGGAAGATGCTGGCTCTGTGGCCAAACAAAAAAGAAAAAAAACTGAATAAACATAAACTTTTGACACTCCGCACGGATTTCTTGGATCCTCGCTGGGCCCCCTAGGCGGCGCCTCCAGCGCCGCCCCTGGTGCGCTCCGCGCGCCAGGGAGAAGGTCTAAAAAATTCGCGCGGAACGTCAGAAGTTTATGTTTAGGGCGTCTTTTTCTAGAATTGCGACCTCCCAGAAGCGGAGCAGTAAGCCGCAACGGGGAGGGACAGCGATGGAATGGAGAAAGGGGGAGAGTCAAAGTGACGACATAGATATGTACATCTAAATAGTTGTTCATCTAATGCTTACGTGCTCGTCTGTGTTAAATTGTAGAGAAAGAGGGAGAAGAGATAAACGGGCGACGTATGCATACATGTATGTAGATCCCTGTATGTGGTATATCTGTTCAAGTAAGAGTACATGCCAGAACAGGGCCCAGCCGTACTGCCAGAACAAGGCCGTCCTCATGCCAGAACAAGGGCCAGCTCAGGGGCAGTAACATACTTGAACACAATCGTTCCAGAGAAGGCCCTCAGAGGCAACACCAGCCTGAGCACCTTCACCGCCGGCCTAAAATCGCGGATAGGCCGCTACATCCAAACTTGGACGGGGCAGCTTTCCAGGACAAGGCCCTGCGCAGGGACCAGAACATAATGAACACAACCATCGGCCAGGCATCGCGGCACCAATCCAGAATAAGGCGCTGCTCAGGGGCTAGCACACTGAGCACCACCAATCCAGAACAAAGACTTGCTCAGGGTTATTGGGGTTGACGACCACAATTCCAGAAGAAGGCCCTGCTCAGGGGCAATAGCAGGATGACTACAATCTCAGCACATCCAAGCTTGAAAGGCGCAGCGTTCCAGAAGAAGGCCCTGGCCAGGAACAAAACACACTGACGATCACACTTGCAAAACAAGGCACAGCTCAGGGTCAATCCCATTCTGGTTACCATCATGCCAGAACAAGGCCCAGCTCAGACGCCACAACATACTGAGAACCTACATTCCAGAGAAAGGCACTGCTCAACGGCAATAGCACACTGATCATCAACATCGGCCTGAGACCGTGGATAGCCCAGCACATCCAAAATTAGACGGGAGAGAGTTCCAATTCATAGTGCTGGACGTCGTCGTGGCGTTTGACTCCGTCGCGAGTATCGGCCACGCGGCCAGGACCAGAGGTTAAGAAAATGCCCCCACCCCCCCGTCCCTGGTGGTTACCGCTGCGGGCTAATAACGATAGTGCTGGATCCCAACGCGGTGATCAAACCATCTGTGCTAGCCGCCGTGCACGTTGCGAGTGCACCCTACCACAGAACAATAATTCTAGGGATACGATGTTTGGGGCAAACGCTGGCTAACATGCCAATGCAGCGAAAGGGAAAGGGAAGAACGGGGAGGACGAAGCGAGGAGAAAAGACGAGGAGGAATAATGATGATGAGGAGGAGGGGGAGGACGACGACGACCGCGGCGGCGGAGGACGAGGACGCCGAAGTAAGGCGCGTGCCAAGGACGTCAGGGGCGCTCGGGGCGGCGGTTCTGCAAGAAGCGAGGCGGAGGCGGGCAGGGAGCTGCGCAGCCTTGAGCGCCGCGGCCTTGTTGAGCCAGGCGGCGTCGTGGAGGGGGAGGTAGTGTATGTGCCTCGGAGGCGGGGGCGGACAACGTCGCGAGGAGCGGGGGGGCGGATGGGAGGAGGAAGAGGAGGGGGAGGAGGAGGAGGAGGAAGAGGAGGAGGAAGAGGAGGAGGAGAAAGAATTTAGCCTTCCTCCTCCACCTGCCCTTCTTCCTCCTCCTCCTCCTCCTCCTCCTCCTCCTCCTCCTCCTCCTCCTCCTCATCCGTCCTCTCCTCATTCTCCTCCTCCTCCTCCTCCTCCTCCTCCTCTTCCTCCTGATCCTCCTCCTCCTCCTCTTCCTCCTCCTCCTCATCAGCATCATCATCATCACCACCACCAGTCGCTTCTGACCTACAACTCCTCCACCTGCTCATCCACGCATTCATCCTAGCCATCCTCGCTCTCGTCATTCACCTCCTCGTCATCCAAGGCCACGTAAGAACTCGTATCCTCCCCTCCCTCCCCCTCCTCCTCCTCTTCCTCCTCATCCGTCATGTGTTCGGCACTCACAGCCTGTTGTCCACCACCACCACCTCCCCATGCAGATCCACCTCCTCATCATCCTCCTCATCCCCCTCCTCCTCCTCCTCCTCCTCCTCCTCTCCTCACCATCACCATCACCATCACCATCACCATCACCATCATCATCATCATCATCATCATCATCATCATCATCATCATCATCATCATCATCATCATCATCATCATCATCATCATCATCATCATCATCATCGTCATCATCATCATCATCATCATCATAATCGTCATCATCAGCATCATCATCATTATCATTATCATCATCACCATCACCATCATCATCATCGACATCACCATCATCATCATCACCAATACCATCAAGTCATCATCCTCACCAGCATCGTCAGCATCGTCATCATCATCAGCGGCATCATCACCAGCTTCTTCTTCATCATCACCAACATCATCATCATCATCATCATCAGCATAATCAGCATCCACATCATCAGCATCATCAGCATTGTCATCATCCGCATCTGCAAGATCGTCATCATCGTCAATAGCATCATCAGCAGCATCATTGTCGCAATCATTATCATCAGCATAATCATCAGCATACTCAGCAGCATCATCATCAACCTACTCATCATCATCAGCATCAGCATCATCGTCGTCAGCAGCAGCAGCATCACCTTCATCAACGTCCTTACCATAATCATCACCATCGTCGCCGTCGCCATCGCAGTCTCACCTTCATCGTAGTAATCATCCACATCATCAGTACCATCAGCATCCGTCATCACCAACAGCATCATCAGTACCATCTTCATCATCCGCAGCATCATCAACCTCACCAGCATCATGCTCAGGTAAATCAGCAGCACTGTCACCATCATCAGCTCCATCGTCGACCTCATCATCAACACCATCATGGCCATCACCATCATCTAGAGGAAAAAGAACTATGCACATGCACCGATTCTGGCCAGGCCCATCCTGAGCCGAGGATCGGTGCATACGCCCTCCTACCTTGGCCAGGAAGGCATATGCACCGATCCTGGGTCAAGGATGGGCCTTGCCAGGAGCGGTGCATGTGCATAGTTCTCTTCGCCCGATCATCATGACCAGCAGAACAGCAACCATCACCACCATAATCACCATCGCGCGACTGCCCTTCTGCCGCTGGCCAGAACTGGGCCGACGGGCGCTCCACCCGAGGGGCCCCACCAATGTGGGCTCGAACGGGCCTCTGATAATATCCTGAGAGACAACCCGTTAGGATGCCAGGGTGGGCACGTGCGGATATATATATATATATATATATATATATATATATATATATATATTGGTGGCGCACGTGCGCATATGCGATAGAAGCATAAAGCTCTGGAGAGAAACGCGCCCTCCCTCGAAATGGCATTCTGCCCGAGATGTCTCACCAATCCGCCAATCTGGGCGCGAATGGGCCAGTGATGATGTCCTGGCCGATACCTCCTTGTGGAGGCCCGACGTTCTGACCGAGAGGTGCCGCCAATCCTGGCGCGAACGTCCGAGGTCACACCCAGGTCTGAAAGCCCGTGGGAAGCCCGAGAACAATGGTTGCTAGCACGGGACAGTCATGAGGTTCTGACGATAAAATCGCCCACATCCCAAAATCGGTATTCGACCCGAGAATCCCCACCAGTCCTAGAACGAGCGGAGGCACGATGACATCTCGATGGGCATGCTGAGAGGCCCGAGCGCGGGGAATGCCAGCACGCTGGGATTACGAGACTCGCGCTGAATGGCCCGGATGAGCGGTCCACCTGGGCGTCCCCACGCAGGGACTCCCGAGGCCCAGGAGCGGGGTGCTGCCGCCCCCGGGGGGCCCACGCTGGGAGACAGAGGCAGCGTCATGAGACGTTCCCCAGGGCGGCGGAAACAAAGAGTCAGGATGCCTGAGGTCCCCCTTTGGGGAATTCCTGAGAACGGGGGTCCTAAGGATCCCCTTGGGGATCCTGAGGGATTCCGAAGGATCCCCTGGGGGATACCTCCGCGTACTGAGATTTTTCCCAGGGCGGCGAAAGCAAAGAGTCAGGATGCCTGAGATCCCCCTTTGGGGGATTCCTCAGAATGGGGTTCCTACGGATGCCCCTTGGGGGATTCCTGAGGGGTTCCGAAGGATCCCCTGAGGGCGACCTGGGGGACCCCTGAGGATTCTCGAAGGATGCCCAAGGGTTCCATAAGGATTCTTAAGGGATTCCCTGAGGGTCCTCAGAGCTTCGGGGCCAGGCGGGGCGCCTCTCTGTCCAGGCCCCGCCGCGTGGCCTCTGAAGCAACGCCTCACACCCCCGACGGCATGATGCCTCGCCACGTGGACCCCTGGAGGTGTCGACCCACCCCACCTGGACCGACGTTTCCGTCCCGAGTCGAGGGATAGGACGGTCTCGGGGCCCGGCCAGAGCCCCCAGCATGAGGCCGAAAAAGCAGCGAGAAGCCTTCGCCTCGAGCTTTGCCCATGCCGAAACCCACGTGGCGCGGCCGTCATCTCGAAGCTCCTGGAGGCACGCTGCGCGGAGGCTCACTGCGCCCGCGCCGGCTGCGTCGGGGCCCCGAGCCGCAGGCATCCAACGCCACCTCATTGATCGGCTCTGACCGGCGTGCAGAAAGGGTTCATCCAAAAGCTTGTTCTTTCGCAGGGTCGCGCGGACCGCTGAGGACACACCGCTTCCCATTGCACGGGGAACACTTCGCCTGGAAAGCCGCGACGGAAATCCGCCGCGCATCGGCTACGTACGGCGCGTCGCCGACGACCCAGAAAACGAAGCCCGGCGCCCCCATCGTTCCTTCCGCCCCCGGGCTCGCCTGGAGGGCCTCGAGAGGGCCCCCGAGGTCAGGTGGTCCGCGGGGCGGGGCACGGGAGCGGAGGGAAAGGGCAGAGGCCTCTTAAAGGGGTCCGAGGCCAAGATGTTCCTCCTCCGATGCTCTCGAAGACGCCTCGTCCGCAGGGGCGGCGCCGAGCCTCGAGCTCGTCGCTGGCGCCGCCCACTCTGCGAGGCCGCAGTGTCTGAAGTCTAGGACTCCTGAAATCGCGCCGCATCGCCGACGCATCGGCAATGCACCGGCGATGCATCGGCGCCGTCGGCGCGGAGAAAATCGGGCTCCACATCGAGCCGCATCGCCGAGGCATCGGCGATGCGGCGCGATCCTCCGACTCCATCTGCTCTGACCACATCTGGGAGGCTATAGACACGACGGCTTCGACCGAAGCGGCGAAAAAGACCAAAGACAACACGAAAACAGAGACAAACAACTCGATGCAACACGTTCCAACTAACACCCCCGCCCCCTGGTCATGCCCTGAAATCCGACGTCGCGGTCGTTGCTCGCGACGTGGATGCCCAAAGGCCTGGGCCCCTTCCTGGGAACCGGCTTTTCATCCTGAGTCGTTTCATGACTGGTCGGGGGTCGGGTAAGGACCCCCGGCGGCCGAAACCAGCAAAAATGCTGCCGTCGCTACTTTTTCACGACGCGAGGATGCCAGGGCAAGAGCAAAGTGTGTCCGTTCTTTCTAGGTGGTCCAGGCCGGACTGCTCTCCGACACCTGCGGCGTGCCCTGACATTGGATGCCAGAAGATTCTGGTCGCGACCGCCGAGATCCGTCGTCCGATGTTTGTGACCGACCTGGGCATCGGTGGCGACCCGTCGCGACCGACTCGGAGTGCCGATCGGTCGCTATCGATGGCGACCGAAACAACATCCGGCATCCACTGATCTGGGTGGCCCTGGGCCGCCCCCCCCGGCCGCTCGCCTCACCGGGTCCGCGCCCTCCTCGCGGAAACCAAAAGGATACCGATACCGCTAATCCCCGAACCTCTTCCAGGGTGCGTTCTGACCAAAAGCACATTCGCCCTTTAGGGCGTGAGTGATTTAGAGCGTTCCCTCTTCCATCTTCCCTTTCGGATAGGGGTGCACCCCTCCCCCACCATTGGTCTGAGAGGGAAAGGGGGTCGCGAGCAAATGGATCGTCCAAAAAGACCTCGGCGAGGAAGGCGAGGAAGACAAAACCATGAATTGTAATAAGGTGTTGGCCACAGGTTGGCCTCCTCGGGGAGAGGGGGGGCCTGATGTACTACGGCCCGTCCTTCGATCGATCTTGATGGCCTCCTCGGGGGGGCCTGATGTACTATGGCCCGTCCTTTGATCGAGCTCATCCAAGATGGCTCCAAGATAGCCCTTGAAGCTCCCAAGGGTGCCCCAACACGGCCCCAAGGGGTACTCAGGGGGCCCCAAGACGCACCCAAGAGGCTCCTAAGATGCCCCCAAGAGGCTCCCAAGAGACCCCCAAGAAGACATAAGAGGTCCCCCAGAGGCACCCAAGACGCCCCAAGGGGTCCCTAGGACTGCCAAGAGACCCCGAAGACGCCCAAAGAGACATCAAAGAAACTCTGGAAGAGACTCCGAGAAGCATGGAAGATGCCTCTGGCCTTTCTGCTCTACTCCTCCTCCTCATCCTCCTCGTCCTCATCATCATCATCCTCACCATCACCATCACCAGCATCGCCATCATCAACGTCATCAACAGCATCATCATCATCATCATCATCATCATCATCATCATCATCATCATCATCATCATCATCATCATCATCATCATCATCATCATAAGCATCATCAGCATCATCATCATCACCATCATCATCATCACCATCATCATCATCATCATCATCATCATCATCATCGTCATCATCATCATCATCATCATCAGCATCATCATCAGCATCAGCATCAAACTCCGCATCATCATCATCATCATCAGCGTCATCATCATCGTCAGCATCATCGGCACAATGATCAGCATCATCCTCATCATCATCCTCATCCTCATTCTCCTCCTCCTCCTCATCATCATCATCCGCAGCATCATCATCATCCGCAGCAGCATCATCATCAGCATCAACATCAACATTAGCATCAGCGCCAGCATCAGCATCATTACCAGCATCAGCATCAGCATCATCAGCAGCAACAGCATCAGCATCATCATCAGCATCGTCGTCGTCAGCATCATCACCATCACCATCATCAGCAGCAGCATCATCACTTTCATCATCAGCGTCATCATCAGCAGCAGCGTCATCATCATCATCACCGTCGTCAGCATCATCGTCAGCACCATCATCATCAGCATCATCAGCATCATCATCAGCATCATCAGCATCATCAACATCGTCATCATCATCATCAGCATCATCATCGACATCATCACAATCATCAGCGTCATCATCATCGCCATCATCATCATCATCATCATCATCATCATCATCATCATCATCATCATCATCATCATCATCATCATCATCATCATCATCACAATCATCATCACCATCGTCAAAAGCATCATCAGCAGCAGCGTCACGCTCATCAGCAGCATCATCCGAAGTTCACCCTCCTCCCTCCTCCTCCCTTCCCCTCCTCATCCCCCTCTCCATACTCCTCCTCCTCATCCTCCTCCTTCTCCGATTCATCCTCCATCCGCAGCCTGAAAGTCCACTGCATGCTCATCCACATCCCTAATCCGGGCAACTCGTCGGGGCATCGTTTCTGAATGGGCTGGTGGGGTAACGCGAAGCGTCTAGAGTTCGAGCGACTCCAGACGAAGGCCTCCCAGGAGGCCTCAGCGCGAGAAAACGAGGCAAGCGTAGCCGTATCGGTACCTTTGCCTCATCTGACTCCTTGCGGATCTCCAGGGCCGCCGCGGCGTCGGGGTCGGCGCGGTGCTCCAGCAGCAACCGGATGACGCCCACGTTTCCTGCGGCCCGCACCCGGAAGGACCGGCCGCGGCAGCTCCGAGGACCAGACGTTCGACGGCGCGAATTTTCTTCCGCAGCGCGGCCGCCCAGAGGTCTGGGCCCACTCCCCGGGACCGGCCTCCCGGACCCCTCACGTGTTGAGGAGGAGGGGAATGGGGAGGGGGAGGAGTAGCAGGAGGAGGAGGAGGAGGAGGAGGAGGAGGAGGAGGAAGAGGAGGAGGAGGAGGAGGAGGAGGAGGAGGACAGAGAGGCGTAAAAGCTCGAAGGTCCGCGCGGATTGCTCGGATCGGCGCCAGACCCTCTCCCTGGCGCGAGGAGCGCGCCAGGGGCGGCGCTGGAGGCGCCTCCAGGGGGGTCCAGCGCGGATCCGAGGAATGCGCGCGGACGTCCGAGTTTTTATGTTTATATAATTCGTCGCTTCCCTACAGAGGGGGGGAAAGAGAGAGAGAGAGGGAGAGTGTGAGAGAGAGAGAGAGCGCGCCAGAGAGAGAGAGAGAAAGAGAAAGCAACTGCTGGCGGGCAGATCCCGGCCCACTGCGGGGCGTGTGGCTGGATGGCACCGCCGTGCCTCACGTGTGCAAAAGCGCAATTCGGAAATCGGGGGGGGCCTCCTGAGGCCCCGCGGAAGGCCGAAGGATTCGACGACAACGACGACGAAGACGACGATGACGATGACGATGACGATGACATCGTCATCGCCATCGTCATCGCCACTGTCGGGCAATAGCTTACAAAAGCGTTAACCAGGACGAGGGTGCCTCATGATGCTGTTGGCCCAAGATTCGTCCTGGGGGTTCTGGTGTTTCTGGCGGCCCTCGACCATTCGCACTCGGACATTCGTCTCCGGCCGCGCAGAAGACCTGGAGAGTGCTGGAAGGTACTGGTGTCATTACTTCCCGCACCTCTGATCGATCCTCCCTCCTTCCCTCCGCGCCTCACGTCTTGCCCTCCGAGACAAGAGTGCGCCTATCATTACCGCCTCAAGAAGATCGGGGTGCACGAGAGGGGGGGGGGGTCGGCACACGAGGGGTGCGCAGCTGGCTTTCCCCACGCCTGGAGCGACCGCGCGTCCCCCGCCCCAACACCCCCTGTGTCCTCCTGGAGACAGGGCGACGACAACAGTACACCGACACCGAGTTTCGCCTGGGCCCTGCGCACTCCTCATGGCAAGATAATCGGGGGGCGGCGACGAACCTTCCGACGGAGCGTTCCCATCACCCCCCCCCCACACCACCCCTCAACGTGCGTCCAGAGTTATCACCTTCCCCCCACCTGGCGCAGGAACTCGAGCTTCAAAACTGCCCACCCCCCCCACCCCCCCAATTACCCCCCGACGGCACGCGCCCATCCCCACCCCCCCTCGAACCCACGGGGGAGGGGCGGGCGATGAATGCGCCATCCAGAGTGTGCGCCTCCCGGGCCTGGGCAGGACAGCGCGTGCGCCAGCCTCCGGACCCCTGGGACGAGGGGCAACGCTAGGGCTAGGTCGGGCATGTCCTCCTAAAGGCGGATTTGGGACACAACCATTCAAAAAGAGTCAGAAAAATATCGAAGATGGTCAAGCGATCGTCCCCATACTATTTTCAATATATATGTGTGAATTTTCCTCCTGTGAAGGGACGCGCCCGACTCAACGCTAGGGGGGGCGGGCTAAGGGGGGGGGAAACCATCGCGCCGCCATTCGCGATACGTCGCTGGTAGATCTGCGATGGCCTCCCTCCCCGATGGCGACTCCGCACGTTCCGCGGCGGCGACGGCTGGCGGGCTGGCCGCTGGGGGGCCCACGGCGCCGCCCCACCGGTTCGTGCAAGTGCCCGCCAAGCTCCCGTGCAGCGGAAACTATAGGCCCTGGGCGGCAGACCCCTCCCCCCTGGGGGGTCCCGCTGTCTCAGGCAGCCGGCCCCCCCCGGGGGAGCCACCCAGCTTTCTGGCGGAGGAGTTTGCCGGCTCCCGACCAAAGATCGCTGGCGCGCGGCAGACCCGCGCCGCTGCCCGGAGGAGGAGGAGGAGGAGGAGGAGGAGGAGGAGGAGGAGGAGGAGGAGGAGGAGGAGGAGGAGGAGGAGGAGAAGGAGGTCATCGGGCCCCTATCGACCATCAGTGGGCGATTGGGTGTCGATGCACCTCCCCCCTGAGCCTCTCCCCCTCCCTAACGCTGCCCTGCCTCTGGGTAATAGGATGGGCCTGGGCAGGATCGGTGCCGGCGCATGCTTCGGTGGCAAATCATGGGAGCCTCCCATGCCATCGTGTCAGCTCTTGCGAATCGACGCTAGCCGACGCTAAAGCGACGCCAATCGACGCGAAGTCGACACCAATCGACGCTAGCCGACGCCACATCGGCGCTCTCCCATCGACTCCTCGAGGCCAATCGACGCTCGTCGACGCGAAAGTCAAAATTACGAGGGCACACAGGGCTCCCACAGTTCGCTACCGAAGCATGCCCAGACATCGGCGGCCTCGACGCGGGGGCGCCTGGACCTCTCGAGCAGGGCCCGGGGCCCGGGCTCGCGGGCCTGGCCGCCTCTCCACGGGCCCGAGGCCGAAGCCGCCAGCTCCACCAGAGGCTGAAGAAGAGCCCCTCTTCTCTGCCGTTTTGTCCCTCTGTTTCTTCCCCTCCTCCTCCTCCTTTTCCCTTCTCTGCCGAAGAAGAGCCTTTTCTTTCGTTCTTTCTCTCTCTCTCTCTCCCATCTTTCGTCTGTCTATCCCACCCCAGGTCCCTCGGGAGCGGCCAAGAGGGGGGGGGGTCCAAGAGGGGGGCGTGGCCGGCGGCATGTGCGCGGCCCAGCGGGGGGGGCCCAGGGACGGGATGAAATCAGAAGAGGCGCCATGACATCTGAGGAAACATCATGGCCCCCGCCATGATCTCCCCCCCCCCCCTAGTCATCACCCCCCTCTTTTCCACCCCCGGGGTCCTCATCCCGAGAGCGCTCGCTTCGGGCCCTCCTCCCGGGGCCGCGCGCCAGGCTGCCACGGACGCGTGGCCGCCCCGACCTCCTGCGTGCTCGGAGCGGCGCCGAGGAGGACGAGGAGGGGGAGGAGGAGGAGGAGGAGGAGGAGGAGGAGGAGGAGGAGGAGGAGGAGGAGGAGGAGGAGCTGCCACGGACGCGTGGCCGCCCCGACCTCCTGCGTGCTCGGAGCGGCGCCCGGGCGTCCGGGTGGCCGTCGCCGCCCGGCGGCGAGGCCCCTCGGCCCTGAGGTCCTGGCCTCCTCCTCCTCCTCCCTCTCCTCCTCCTCCTCCTCCTCCTCCTCCTCCTCTCCTCCTCCTCCTCCTCCTCCTCCTCCTCCTCCTCCTCCTCCTCCTCCTCCTCCTCCTCCTCCTGACCCCTCGCTGTGGAGAGTGGCGACGCCTGAGACGGCCCCTCCGGGCCCTGGTTCGGGCCCTGGTACGGGCCATTCTCCCTGAGGCGGCCCCTCTGGGCCCTGGTTCGGGCCCTAGAGGGGCCGTCTCAGGTCGATGTGGCGTGAAGAACGGCGCAAACAAATGGGGTCTATAGGGCTCTGGTACAGTAGGGGCCCGACCACAAGAAGCCTTCCACAAGAAACCCAACCCTGAGACCCCAGGACGTCCATTGATTGGTGATGTGGGAACGTCACGCTTTCCATCGCAAAACTATCGAAACCAAAAAAACAGGGCACCCTGGTGGCAAGCAGGGTGCTTCTTGGCATGGGTCTCCGATGTAGTGATGTTCTACCATGTTTCATCCCTCGTTTCGCAGCGTCGGATCCCAGGGGGCGAGGGACCTCGTCGCTGGGCGGCGACAGCCACCGTGCGTGCTGTCTGATGCGTTTGGTTCGGCCCAGCGCGAGCGCGTTGGCTTTCGCTTGCTTCACCTGTCAGTCTGGCGCGCCATTGCGAGCCAGCGGCGTGGCGGTGGAGCCACTCGCACGGCAGGCGCTCGACGCGCGTGCTGTGCGCACTGTAAGAGCAATTGCATAGTTATGCAGATCGCTGCATCTCAGGGTCGGAGGGGGACCCCGTGCTTCGACGGGGGGAGCCCTCCAAAAAGCCCGCGAACGGAGAAGGGGCGTCCACGAGGGGGGCGTCCGAGAGGGGGGGGTCGCAGATCGTGGCCCGAAGCACGCGAGCGGACAAGAAGAAGGGGTGTCGGGGCAAAATGACATCTGGGGAGACATCGCAGACCCGGCCATGTTATTCGACCCTTACCCCACTGGGTCACCGCCAGCCCTGGAACCCAGAGGCCGAAATCTAAGACAAGCGCCAGGACTGAGAAAATCTGATCGTCGGACATCTGGACCCTGGGAACCAGGGAGGTCTCGACCCATTCCCCAGAGCCGACGTTCCATCCTGAGCTGTTTTTGTCACTACTGGGCCCTGTGAGGCCCCCGCGGGGCCGAACACAGCCAAACACTCCGCGTCGTTCCCCGAGATCCGACGTTGCCATAAAAATACAACATCGCGGAACGTCGCGACGAGAGTCCTAGACCGACCGCATCTACCTGCGGCATTTCTCAAGCCAGGTCAATCTGAGATGGCTCCGAGGCCCGAGCCTGGACGCACACGGCGGGTGTTAAGACATCGCGGCGCCCCGATCCCAGGATTCCTTTTCGAGCTGCGAGGATGTCAGGGTGCAGTCGAGGCGTGTCATCAGACCAGGATGCACGTTAAGGATGCAAGGGCCTTGGAAGGCCATGCCGACACCTCTCGAGCTCGAGAGGGGCGCGGCCAGCGAACGTGGCCGAGGACGAACCGCAGGGTAAGGATGCAAGGGCAACCCTGGAAAACTGCTCATCATAACTGTGCGACTCGACTGCAGCCCCACCCCGCCCTCACCTCGCCATCGCTCGGACGTCTATTCCCCGTGCGTCCTTTCGATGCCGCGCGTGTATTGGTCGCAAGATGATCCAAGATGCTCCTCGATGGTCCTCGCCGAAGAGACAGTGCACACGTCCGAGCGATGCCGAGCTCTCCCCCCGCGGCCGCCCCCGAATGAACCATCAGGGAGACGCAAGACTCGGGCTCGAAGCACCCAGGCTGGCATGTGGAGGCCGCGGAGAGCATGACGAAACCAAATCTGAAATTCCACGCGGGCTCCCGTTGCAGACATCTCGGACTGGGAAACCCAAGACCTCCAGGGATTTGTCGAAAACAGTCGACAAATCCGAGGACTTACGTCCCGGCAATTTCGAGTCACACCTTTTCCGTACCCCTTTCGATCGTAACGCGTTGATGAGCACCCGCCCTGGGTGATACATCGGCGACGTCGGCGAGGCATCGCCGCTGTCGGCGTGGAAAACATGGGGCTACACACGCCGCTGCATCAGCGATGCGGCAAAGAAAGAATCGGCACGATCTAAACAAAAACTTTTGGCGCTCCGCGCGGATTTCCTGGATCTCCTGTCGCGCGGAGCGCGCCGGGGCGGCGCTGGAGGCGCCGCCAGCGGGGCCCAGCGCGGATCCAAGAAATCCGCGCGGAGCGCCAACAAGTGTATGTTTATGGCGTTCTTTCTTCTTCAATGATCGTGCCCATTCTTCCTTTGCCGCATCGCCGATGCAGCGGCGATGCGGCGCGATGTGGAGCCCGATGTTCTCCACGCCGACGGCGGCGATGCCTCGCGTATACGTCGCCTTTCCTCCCCCCAGGGCGGATCCTCGCTCCAACCAACGCCGTACGATCGAAAGGGGTACGGAAAAGGTGGGACTCGAGCCACAAGCTCCAGCGAGCTCGAGCCGTGCGCTTTCCCGCAGCAGAAGGGCGGGCGGGCCGCGCCCGCGGCGGCGCGGCGGCCGCCCGCGGGGAGGGGGGGTCGCGCCCGGCGCGCGGCGACGCAGGGGCCTGGCAGAGGGGCTGGTCGCCGCGCGGTGGGGCCCTCTCGTTGAGCAGGGACCGACTGTCCCAGCATTCCTATAAGCCTACCACGCAATGCCCTTAGAACCCCCAAAAATGCTTTACACGAGCAAAAATCCGTGCTCTGAGAACAGAACCGATGCTCTCAGAACCCCAAAAACGCTCCAATAACAAGATAGCGTCCTTGGAACGTGTACCCCATGTGTTAAAACAAGACCGCCCCAGCCAGAACTGTTCGAATAACATATCGTGGAAGCCGCAGAGGTTCTTGAAGCATTATTATTATCATTATTATTATTATTATTATTCTTATTATTATTATTATTATTCTTCTTATTAGTATTGGTATTATTATTATTATCATTATTATTTTGGGGGAAAAAAACAGCTAGACATGTAAACTGTTGGCGCTCAGCGCGAATTTCTTGGGTCTGCGCTGGACCCAGCCTCCTTGGCGCGCGGAGTGCGCCAGGGGCGCCGCCAGAGGCGCCGCCAAGGGGTCCCAACGCAGATCCAAGAAATCCGCTCGGAGCGCAAAAGTTTTGGTTTATGGCGTTTTTCTCATTCAAATTATTTGGTGGGCCCCTGGAAATCCCTACCCTTTCTCCAGAACCGGCATTTCATCCTCAATCGTTTGTTGACGGTCCCGAGGCCCGGCGAAGGCTCCCAGGGGCCGAAATCGACCAAAAACCTTCCGCCCTGATTCTTTACGACGCGATAGTGCCTGGGAAAGGTTTTTAGAACATTCTTTGGTGGGCCTGAAGGCGAGCCGGGACGCTTCGCCACTGCCTGATCCTCGCGCGCGAGGGGTGCGCTGCTGGCCGCCCCCCGCGAAAGGCGCTGCCGGCCCCTGGAGGGGGGCCGCTCCTCGGGCTGGCAGCGCTGCTGCTGTCGAGCCTCGCGCTTTTGAGGGAGGGTGGGAGAGTGACGGGGAGGAGGAGGAGGAGGAGGAGGAGGAGGAGGAGGAGGAGGAGGAGGAGGAGGAGGAGAAGGAGGAGGAGGAGGAGGAGGAGGAGGAGGACGAGGAGGACGAGGAGGAGGAGGAGGGAGAAGGAGTTTGAGGAGGAGAGGGAGGAAGAGGAGACCAGCGTACAAGAGGGTTCGTCCAAGACCACTCTAAGCCCGCCCCTTCGAGGAAGATGGGGGCGCAGGCAAGAGAGGTCGCGCCTCGACAGAGAGGGAGGAAGAGGAGGAGGAGGAGGAGGAGGAGGCCGCCGACGACGACGAGGAGAAGGAGGAGGAGGAGGAGGAGGGAGGAGGAAGAAGAGGAGGAGGAGGAGGAGGAGAAGGAGGAGGAGGAGGAGGAGATGGAGGAGGAGAAGGAGGAGGAGGGAGGGACCCCCAAAAAAATCGTTTCGGTGGCAACTCATGGGAGCCTCCCATACCGTCTTGTGGGCCCTTGCGAATCGACGCTGATCGACGCCAATCGACGCGACGCTGATCGACGCTAAAGCGACGCAAATCGACGCTAGCCGACGCTAAATCGGCACATCTCATCGACTCCCAAACGCGAATCGACGCTAATCGACATTGATCTCGGAATTAAGGAAGAACTCCCAGGAGGCTCCAGGAAACCTCCGAAGCCCCAGGACCAGGATGCCTCCCCCCCCCGTGAGGCCCCAGGAGGCCCCAGGAGCACTCAAGATGATATCTCGTCCTGGCCGATCGAAAATCACGACAGCGGGGGGTCGCATGTTTCTGCCTCCGGGGGCCCTCACAGGGCCTCGGGACCGTCAAAAAGCAACTCAGGACGAAAAGCCGGTCCCAGGGAATGAGTCTCGACATCTGGTAGCCGATGTTACGAACAAAGAACACGACGTCGGGGGTCTGGGGGCCCAGGTCATTGGATACCGTTTATTTTTGGCTGCGATCGGTAGCGACAGATCGGCACTGAAAATCGGCCGCGACCGATCCCCGAATATGAGGCGAAACCAGTAGCGACCGTTTTCGTCGTTCGCGACCACACAATTCGAAGATCCAATGATCAGGGGAGGGGGTGAGGCAGGCTCGAGAGAGGCTCGAACCTTGAGGCGTTTCGACGTGCTCGGGCGTCTTCGCGCGTTCCGGAAAGCCGCCTGCAACCTCGGGGTGCTTCTCAGCAGCTGCGCCTCGCCGAGAGCCTTCTGCTGGGGGTGCCTCGATCGCCCCTAAGTGGCCACCAGAGGCCCGAGCTATGGCACGAAAAGGTCGCGGACAATCTTCGTGCCCACGGGGGCCCTTGACCGGCCCCGGGACTGTCCACAAAACGGCCCGGGCTGAACAGCTGGTCCAGGGTCGAGGGGGAAGGAAGGGGGAGCGTTGGCACGAGGGCAGCAGGTCCCGGAAGAAATGGTCCCCGCACGAGTACCCGTCGGTCGGAAGACAGTGTAGGCCGGGCATGTCCTCCTCCAAGCGGATCTTGGAAGGAAGCCACACAAATTGCAGACAACATGTTCAAACATTGTCAAAATAGTGAAAAATCGTCCCCATACTATTGTTGGCGTATGTTTGAACATCCCGACTGTAGAGGAACATGCCCGACTTCAAAGAAGTTGGCAGAACCGTGAAGTAGGAGGGCGTTGGAAGTAGATCGGGTCTCCGCCCGCCCCCTGAAGACGGAGGGAGAAAGGAAACCACTCGATCCTGGAAGCAGGAGGGCGCTTGAGGCAGATCGGAATCTGAGACTCCAGAAATGCCTGCCTCCAACGACCGACGCGTGTTCCTCGCCGCTCTCGGGGGCCCCAGGGCCGCCCCCGAACGAGGCCCAGGAGGAAGACCTGAGCCGGGGGAGAGTCCCAGGGTGCAGGACCTGGACCCGTGTTGATGGGCCTGTTTTCCACCACCACCACCATAAGTTCGAGGGGGAAGAAGGAGGACGAGGAGGAGGAGGACGGAAAGGAGGAGGAGGAGGTGGAGGAGGACCCCCTCCCCCTACAACTTATGGTGGTGGTGGTGGAAAACAGGCCGATCACGTGTCCCACAGGACCCCTCTCTCCTTCACTCGGTGGCGAGCGCGGGGGGAGAGTGAGAAGGGGGAAGGCCTTCTCAGAGAGCAGTGGGACGTCGCAGAAGCCCTCCAGCCTTCTGAGAAGTTCTCCTCGGGGGAAGGCTTAGAAAGCGGCTCTGAAGGCTGGGGGGGGCTTCCAAGCCTTCTGAGAAGGCCGGCCCCTGCTCACTTACCCCCCAGGCTCGCCCCCGACTCAGGGCGACACGGGGAGGGGGAGGGCGGAGGACGCCATGCAGAGCCACCAGCCCCAGACCCCCGACGTCGTGCTCTTGTTCATGACGTCGGCCCCCAGGGGGCCTCGACCCATTCCCCAGGACCCGCTTCTCACCCCGAGCCGTCTTTTTACGGCCGCGGGGCCCGGCAAGGGCCCCAGAGGAGGCCGACAACATCAAAAGAACGCCCGCCCGGTTTTCTTCGCCCCTCGCTTGCGTCTGGGGCTGGTGCCCCTTGCGGTGCGCAGAAGGCAGCACCAGACATGATCGCATCGTAAAAGGATCAGGGCGAAAGATTTTTGGCCAATTTCGGCCTCGGGGGGCCCTCGCTGGGCCTCGGGACCGTCAAAAAAAACTCAGGATAAAAAAAAACAGTCCTGTGGAAAGGGTCAGGACTTCCAGGAGCCCCGTATTGAAACAATCAGGACGTCGCATGTCTGGGGCCCGATGGAGGCTGGCGGGTGGGAGACCCTGGAAGCGGTCCCCGCCCCGGCGCGACTGGAGGCGCCGGGCGGGAAACGAGAAGCGAGCGAGAGAGGAAAAAAAGAGAGGGAGGGTGGGGGGAGACGCCAGTCGTGTTCGCGCCCTATGATATATGACATCCTACCCCGCCCCCCCATCCCTTCCCACGGCGCTGATGGCTGATGTTGTCTATCCGCGGACGCGTCATAGCCGACCAAGAACTCCAAGAGGGACCCCCTAAAGGCCCTATCGTGTTATGCACCATCGCAGAAGAACAGGGAGCTGGGCAAGTTGAAAGGGTGGTGTCGGAGGACGGGTGGGAGAGGAGAAGGAGAGACCTGCCGGTCAGACCCGACCATGCGTGGGGTGCTGGGGCGGCACTCCCCCCACCCCGGAACCCCCAGCGCTGTGCTTCTCCGCTGCAAGGACCCCCCGAGGTCTCGTGGAGGTCTCGCCCCAGCCCCCGGGGGTCGGCTCCTTATCCCATGTGTGCCCTATCCAGATCTCATCACGTCTCCCCCCGGGCCTGGAAGCAGCGCCTGCACGCAGCGGGGAGGGGTTCTGGGTCTCCGCAGAAGCGGGGCTCGTGTGGCCCCGCCAGCGGACAACAGAAAGCTCGTGGTGGGCGGGCGCACTTGTGGCGCCCCCCGCCGCCCCCCTGCCGAAGACTTCCGAAGAGAGTCGGCGACTCTGAAGGGTGTGGTCTGCAGAGGGTGTGGCTTGCAACGCGCACCCGGGGGGGGGGCGGGCGAGTAGGCGAGGGCCTCCACGGAATCCTTCGCCGCGCCCCGAGGGCAGCCCGACGAGGGCCACGTGGCGCCCCCCAAGCCCCGACGACGCAGATCGCAAACCACACCTTTTGCATAAAAGAAGGAACAACGGCAGAAGCATAAACTTTTGGCGCTAAGCACGGATTTCCGGATCTGCGCTGGACCCCCCTCCCTGGCGCGCGGAGCGCGCCAGGGGCGGCGTCGGAGGCGCCGCCCGGGGGGCCCAGCGCGGCTCCAGGAAATGCGCGCGGAGCGCCGAAAGCATGTGCTCATGCTGCTTGTCTCCTTCGACCGTGGTCGCCGAGCGATCCCCCCGCGCCCGGCCCTGGCGGCTCAACGCGGCGGCGCCACGCGCCCGCCCCGCCGAAGGCGCCACTGGCCGCCCGGGCGCAGAGCGCCCCCGCCGCGCGCGCGGCGGCGGGCTCCACGGAGCGCGGCGGGCGCCTAGCCGAGGAGGCGGCCTGGCCTCGGCGGCGCCGCCACGGGCTCCGCGAGGCGGAGGGGCGGCGGCGGCGCCGCCGCGGGCTCCGCGAGGCGGCGCGGCGGCGGCGGGCCGCCCGCGGCTCGGGCGCCGAGCCCGCAGGCGGGCGGCGGCGCCCCGCTTGGCTCGGCGAGCTCCGCCGGGGCGGCGCGGCCCAGGCTGCGGTAGGGCGCGTCGGCGGTGCCCTGGTACGGCGGCCGCGCCCAGTCGGGCCACCTCGGGTGCCCAAGAAAAGGCATCGACGCATGCCCCGAGTGGCGACCATATCCGTACTTATTCGCGCCCCCGCTGTCTGGATTCCGAGGCGCGATCCCGCGGCTAAACGGTCGCACGGATGCGTTCCGCGCGGGGCATCCGCGAAGACTCGCACCGTGTCCGCGTGGTCGCGGCCCTAGGGGCCGGGGCCGCGCGGCCGCGGATGCGGATCGGTTCTTCGCCCACGCAGACGGCGATGGTGCCCTTTCTTGAGCATGGCCTGGGGGTGCCGAGAAGCCCAGCACGTGCTGCATCACACATGACCCGCGGAGACGTCACAGCTCAGTTCTCTCGGGCACTGCAGGAGGCGCCACCCGCCCCGGGGCCACCTTGGCCCACGCGATGGCGGTAGTGGTTTGTGGCGCGCTGAGACTGCTCTCAGTGCGAGGCGCTGCAAGGCCGCACTGGGGCGCCCAAGGAAGAGTATCACCTCCGAGGGATCGAGAATAAGACGTCTCGCTCCAAACAGAGGACCCCGGCATCTCGCGCCTCGAACAAATCAGGGCGATCAGTTTGTCGCCGTATTTGACCGCTGGAGACCGCTTGCAGGCCACCTGAAGGACCAGTCAGTACTCCAATCGGGAGATCGGGTCGGGTCGGGACGTGCGCTGGATCGGATGACAGATCGGATCGGCTCGGCACGGGGTCGGATCGGAATCGACTCGAAGATCGGCCGCGCCAGGATGCACAACGGCCCCCGTGCGGGCACCTGGATGCGCCGCCTCGTCGAGCAGACTTTTTGCTACCCGAACAGGTCGGGGACTCGACTCGGATCGAGCCGCCGGGCGCCGATGTCGCATCGGACCGATGAGATCCGGACGGACACACCGACCTCGATGGACCAGGAAGCAAACAGGCCCGACTTAACCGCAGGTGAGGTGGTGTCGCCTGTTTTGTTGGTCGACCGGGGGGGGGCGCCCCAGAGAGGGCCTCGTGTCTACTCGAGGGGTCGAGGAGGGAGGCAGGCGCCCCCAGGCAGGCGCCCTCGCGCCGAGGAGAGCTACAAAAACACAGCACGGGGGGCTTTCGGCCGTTGTCGTCCTCTTCCCAAATAGCTAGCTCTCTGGAAGCTATGTGAGGGTTTCACATTAAGAAGCCGGACCCGCAGGGTAGCCCCAGAGGTCGTTCTGGCTTCCGGCACGACACCTCGGCACGCCTCGATTGAGCCGGCAGCGTGTTCCAGCAGGCACTTTCTAAGCGTTTCCCAATACGCGTGCCCGGAAGCACTCCAGAAGGTCCATCGGAAGCTCTCTGCAGGTAGTTCCAGAGCTCTTCGAATGGCGTTTCCACGCCCTTCTGGCGCCCTGCTATCCAAGTTTTGGACCCCACAATGCCTTAATCACTGGCTTGTGGCAGGATTTTCTGGTCGTGACCCACCAGATCGGCCGCCAACCTAGGACGACGATTCAGGACAAAACGGAAGGGGGAACGATGAAACACTAATTGCCGACTCGCGATGGCAGATTGGGTGAACGATGCAAGTGCTCCACCTTCTGAAACCAACGAAATGGTTTTCGAAGTAAAACCAGATTCGATTATTGTTGTGATCCTATTGGAGCCCTCTTGGAATGGTAAAATCAGACTGGAGCCCTGGAGTACACTTGGAATCCGACTGGAATCGTAGTGTGGTTCCGATCACTTCCTGATCATGCATCTCCGAGTCAGCTCCAAATACAATTGTTACTTCCACATCTCCTACTCCGGCTCCTAGTGCAGATCTCGGCAACCTTCCATTACGACTCCTGGAACAGCTCCAACATATCTCTTATCACTACAGCACCCGCTAGAGCGCTCTCTGGACTATAAAACTTCAACTGCGCCTTCTACGACAGCACCAATGCTATCTTCAACTGCACCTGCTTATCGTCCATCTCCTGTTACAGCTCATGGTAACTATAGATCCGATCCGTCCGTCGAAATAATTGCATCCCGCTGATGCTGACTCGCCTCCATTTCCCTTTTCCCTGGCCCGTCGGCCGTCCAGGCGCGCCCGAGCAGGGCGGGGGGGAGACGATTTAAAGCATCGTGTTCCTGCCTCAGGCCGGTTGCTCTAATCATCATTCTGAGCGCCGCCGCGTGAACACGACCCCAAGTAAATTCTTAACCAGCATCCGGCATGACCAATGCTGCCTCAGATTCCGGGATCGGTCGCGATCGGTCGCGACCGAGTTTGGAATCGGTCGCGATCGGACGCGACCGACTCAGAAGGCCGACGGGCCGCTACCGAGCGCGACCAGCAAAAAGCACAAAAACAATTATCCGGGCGCAAGACCCAACCATATGCAGTTGTGGGTACCGCAATTGTGAACAACTTTTTCGGTGAACCTTCCTATGGAACCACGAAGCGCTGCACTGAGTGGGGGGGAGCGCATGCGGGCGGTAGCACTGGGGCCGTCGGTGGAGCTCCCTATGGGGCCACGAAGCGCTGTACTGCGTGTGCGAAAATGCCAAATTCGGTGTGCGGGGCGCATGCGGGCGGTAGCACTGGGGGCTTCGGTGGAGCTTCCTATGGGGCCACGGATCGCTGTATTGGGTGAATGAAGCTGCCAAAATAAGCTTCCGGGACGCACGCGGACGGTCCCACTGGGGGCTTCGGTGGAGCTCCTGATGAGGCCACGAAGCGCTATACTGGGCGGGTGAGAATGTCAAACTGCGTGTGCGGGACGCTGCGGGCGGTCCCACTGGGGGCTGGAGCTCCCTATGGGGCCACGAAGCGCTGTGCTGAGTGGTTGGAAATGCCAAATTACGCGTGCGGGACGCATGCCCAAAGGCCACGAAACGCTGTACTGGGTGGGACGGACGCATGTGGCCACCCCTACTGGGTCCTCCTATGGAGCTCCCGATGGGGCCACGAAACGCTGTACTGGGTGTGACGGACGCACGTGGCCACCCCCACTGGGGCCTTCGGGGGAGCTCCCTGTGGGGCCACGAACCGCCGCACTGTGTGGCGGACGCATGCGGGCGGTAGCACTGGGGGCTTCGGTGGAGCTCCCTATGGGGCCACGAACCGCCGTACTCTGTGTGGCGGACGCATGTGGTACCCTCCACTGGGGCCTTGGGTGGAGCTCCCTATGGGGCCACGAAACGCTGTACTGGGTGTGGCGGACGCATGTGGTACCCCCACTGGGGGGGGGGCTCGGGAAGAGGAGACGCGGGGACCGTTTCTCCAAAACGAAGACCCAACACCACAGGATGGCTGGGAAAAAATAATAATTATCCGGTCGAAGGACCCAACCATGTGCAGTTGTGGGTACCGCAATTGAAAATATCATGCGGGCGGTAGCACTGGGGCCTTGGGTGGAGCTCCCTATGGGGCCACGCAGCGCTGTACTGGGTGAGTGAACATGCCACATTGGGTGTGTGGGACCCACACGGACTGTCCCATTGGGGGCTTCGGTGGGGCTCCTAATGGGGCCACGAAGCGCTGTACTGGGCGGGTGAAAATACCAAATTGGGTTTCCGGGGCGCACGCGGACGGTCCCAGTGGGGCTTCGGTGGAGCTCCATATGGGGCCACGAGACGCTGCACCGGGTGCGTGAAAATGCAAAATTGTGTGTCCAAGGCGCATGTGGGCGGTCCCACTGGGGGCTTCGGTGGAGCTCCTAATGGGGCCACCAAACGCTATACTGGGTGTGTGAAAATGCCACATTGGGCGTGCGGGGCGCGCGCGGACGGTCCCATTGAAGATTTCGGTGGGGCTTCCTATGGGGCCACGGAACGCTGTACTGGGTCGGTGAACCTGCCAAATCGGGCGTGTGGGACGCATTTCGGCGGTCCCACTGGGGGCTTCGGTGGAGCTGCCCATTGGGGCCACGAAGCGCTGTACTCGGTGGGCGAAAACGTAAAATTGCACGTGCGGGACGCATGCGGGCGGTCTCACTGGGGGCTTCGGTGGAGCTCCCTGTGGGGCCACGAAGCGCTGTACTGGGTGGGTGAAAATGCCAAATTTGGTGTGCGGGACGCATGCGGACGGCCCCACTGGCCACGAAACGCTGTATTGGGTGTGGCGGACGCATTTGGTACCCCCCCGCTTGGGGCCTTAGGTGGAGCTCCCCACGGGGCCACGAAGCGCTGTAGTGCCCCCCCCTGGGGCATTAGGTGGAGCCTCCTATGGGGCCACGAAGCGCCGTTGGCGGACGCATGTGGTACCCCCCCCCTGGGGCCTCAGGTGAATCCCCCTTATGGGGCCACGAAACGCCGTACTGGGTGTGGCGGACGCAGGTGGCACCCCGCCCCCTGGGGCCTTAGGTGGACCTCCCAAATGGAGCCACGAAACGCCGTACTGGGTGTGGCGGACGCATGTGGTACCCCCCCCTGGGGCCTTAGGTGGACCTCCCCATGGGGCCACGAAACGTCGTACTGGGTGTGGCGGACGCATGTGGTCCCCCCCCCTGGGGCCTTTGGTGGAGCTCTCTATGGGGCCATGAAGCGCCGTACTGAAGCATGTGTTACCCCCCCCTGGGGCGTATAGGGCCACGAAACGCCGTACTGGGTGTGGCGGGCGCATGTGGTCCCCCCCCCCTTGGGCCTTACGTGGGGCTCTCTATGGGGCCACGGAGCGCTGTACTGGGTGGGTGAAACGCATGGAGGAGGGAGGAGGGGGAGGAGGGAGGAGGGAGAGGAGGAGGTGGAGTGAGTGAGTGAGTGAGTGAGTGAGCGAGCGAGTGAGTGAGTAAGTGAGTGGGGCGCGGGGCGCTGTCTCTTCAATGCGAGGACCCAACACCACAGGATGGCTGGGAACAAACACGCCCGGCCTCAGGGCTGTCAGAAGACTGCCTCTTTCTGACAGTCCCGGGGCGAAGCGCACTGCCAGGGCCCCTCTCCTACTGGACCCCTCTCCTCAAGGACCCGCCTCCTTCCTTCTCCCCAGTCATCCGACGACGTGATCGCCTTGTGCAACGTGGCTCCCCAAGGTCCAGACCTCTGGGGAGCCACGTTGCGAACAAAATCACGACGTCGGGTGTCTAGAGGCCTCCTAAGCCGGAGTCGGAGTAGATGGGGTCTGGGGCTCACGCCCCGATGCTTTGGCGATGCACCAGCGACATCGGCGATGCATCGGCGCCGTCGGCGGGAAGAAAATCGGGCTCCACATCGAGCCGACTCGCCGATGCATCGGCTATGCCGCGCAATCCTCCGACCCGATCCTCCTCCGACCCCGGCTGTGAGGACCAGAATGCCTGACGACGTCTCGCCCTCGACGGAGGCCGGCGGAAGCAAAGGGTACCCACCCCCCACCCCCAACGGACGGCAACCTCTCGGACTCAGGGTTTCTGGAGCGGGCCACCTGGCAGGTGCTCTTCGCCGACTGGCTGGTGCTTCCTGGTAGGGCAGGGAGGGCTGCGGTTGCATCAGACCGCCTGCTGGGTCTCCTCCCCGGGGGCTTCGAGGATCTGGGCGCGTGGGGGGGGGGGGGCACACGGGCGGCGAGTGCGCGGGGGGAACCGATGTGCTGTGGAGGCAAGAGGAGGATGGAGAGCGACCGCTGCGCTTCGCCCGACTCGGCCTGGACCTGTGTGCGACTCAGACAGGTCGCCGGGCGAACCGGGAACCCCACGCGAGCCTGCCCGCGACAGGCAAACTCCGGCACTGAGCCGTGGCTGGAGAGACTTACGAAAGAGAAGCATGCGTGAAAATGAACGCAGGCAGCCTACAGTCGGCCCATATCATAAGGATGCGCGATAAGGATGCAAGAGCCTTGGACGCCCATTCCGAAGCTTTTCGAGCGGGGCGCGGCCAACGAAAGTGGCCAAGGATGGACCAGGGAGGCAAGGATGCAAGGGCACCCTTGGGAAGGCTGCTCATCCTTATTAAGCGGGTTGACTGTACTGCGCAACGCTGTCTGGCAGGAGTTCTGTAGGTCATCTGCGGGCCTGCCCCCCTTGTCACGCCGACGTGCGTGCTCCCGAGGGCTCCCGGCCGCCCCGACGCCTCGCCGGCGCTCTCCAGGGCTTCCGGGAAGGCACAAACAGGCCACCAAGGCCGCCAAGATGGCCCACCATTGCCTCGAGGGGCCCCAGGAGATCCCTCGATCACCGAAGGGCAGATCCAGAGGCCATCCAGGATGCCCGAAACACCCAAAAACCTAAGCGGCCCAGGTCCTCGTAGATCTGGGGGTCACAAGCCTCTTGGCTCCTGGTGGTGATGCAGGAGGCAAAGAGAAGCCACATAGCCCAACGAGAAAACCAAGGGACCCCTGGACGGCCCAGGATAGCCTACGAAGTCCCCAATGCGGCCCAAGAGAGCCCCAAGACAGCCCTAGACGGGTCCAAGATTGCCCCAAGGGCTCCTAGCCCCCAGGAGGCTCGCCATACAGGCAAAAGGGGCCCAATGCGGCCCAAGGAGGCCCCATGAGGGCCCCGAGACGGTCTCACTGGAGCCCACGGTGGTGCTCCGAACAACTCCACACAGAGCGTTGCGCTGGCAAGGTGGTGGAACTAAGAACAGGCAGCTGGAGTATGTAGTTAGCTAGCGTAGTTCAGCCGCAGACATCCGCACCCCTCACCCTGGCCCTGTCACATTCCAACAGCTCTCAACCGCCACGAGAAGGAGCCCGTGATTGGGTGCCCCCACGAGCCTGAGCGGGGTCTCGTTCCCGAGCCCGGCCTCAGCGCGGGCGTCCGGCGACTCCTCCTCCTGCTCGAGGGTGACAGACCTCGTGGACGCCTTGCCCTTGGAGCGCACGAGGAGCACCCCGGCGACGAGGGCGCAGAGGAGCCCCAGGCAGGCCAGGTGCCACCACGCGGGAGCCCAGGCGGAGTGGGCGACCACGGCCGGGACGTCGGCCAGGGACCTGTTGTCCGCGGCCGTCGCGTTGCCCAGCTGGGGGAGGGCGCCACAACTGCACACAGCAGCGCCAGGCCTGGCCACGCCCCCTCGGAGCCCAAGGCCGAGGCCGGCCCGTGCGCCGCCCTGGCCAGGCCAGGACGGGGCAGGACAGGCGTCGGCTCCGGGCCCAGTCAATGTGGGCCTGGCCAGGCCCTGGTGCGGATGCCCAGTTGGCTCCCCCCTGGCCAGCGCCACCGTGGTCGTGATGGTCTCCGTGGTGCGGCCCACGAGGCCCCCGACCAGCCCCCCGATCAGCCCCGCGGCGGCCAGGCCGCTCCCCACGCCGATGGCCGCGGCCTCCCCGGGAGTCAGGCCACCCTCGGTGGCGTTGGCCGCCTCCGCCTCGGCCGCGGCCTCGGCCGCCTCCTGCTCCCGCTGCCTCGCCGCCGCGGCCGCGGCCTCGGCCGCCTCCTGCTCCCGCCGCCTCGCCGCCTCGGCCTCCGCGGCCTCCGCCGCCTCCTGCTCCCGCTGCCTCGCCGCCGCGGCCTCCGCGGCCTCTGCCTCCACCTTCGCCTGCGCCTCGGGGCCCGCGCCGGCGCCGCGGGGGCGCCGGGCGCAGCTGTGGCCGTCGGCAGGCTCGAGGGCGCCGATGGGGTGCCACCACGCGCGGCAGAGCAGCCGCTCGGCCACGAACTCGGCGCCCGTGCAGTAGTCCTCCCTGGCGCAGATGGCTCTGCAGGCGCCCGGGGACGCGGCCGAGAAGGTGAAGAAGTAGTCGTTGAACTCGAGAGACGCCTCGGCGTACTCCGCGCTGCACCGGAACCCGTCGCCGCCGCCCTCGAACTCGGCCGCGGCGTCGCCATCCTCCTCGGCCGCGTCGCCGCCGGCGGGCGGTGCCGCCGCGCCCGCCGCGCTGCAGTTCGCCACGGCGGCGCCGGGGACGCCCTTCGCCCAGTCGCGCGGGGCGCACAGGGCCTCGCCCCCCTCCACGCACGGCACGCCGCCGCACCAGGCGCACGGCTCCCCCGAGATCCTGTAGCCCTCCCACTGCTTCCAGGGCCGCCCGTCGCGGCTCCCGAGGCAGCTGTCCCTGTCCGCGATGGCGTCGCACCCGCCGGCCCCCTGCCACCGGAGGCACCCGAGGCCCGCCTCCTCCAGCGCCGCGGCGCAGGAGGCGGTGACAAGCACCGCGATCGCGCAGGTCCGAGGGCGCGTCATCATCGGTCTTCAGCTCCAGTGAGCGGTGCAGGTCTGCTGGCAGGATGGACTGGCGGGACCCAATCTGAAGCAGAAGCGGCAGCGGACTGCGACTGGGGCATGCCTCCACGTTCCTCTTACCTTCATGACAGTTTCATGTGTGCCTTACGTAACAATGATTTTAGCTTGCAGTCGGCGTGCCATTAGCGTCACTTTAGAAATCTCGCCATCCTCTTGGCGTAGTTGGTCTAGCACCTGTTATTCCAACCCGCTTCCTCTGCTTTGAGGAGGGGTCGGCCACTCCTCCTTGTGAATAATCCTCCTTTCCCCACTCGATCAGCGACCGACCAGGAACAATGCCGACCCACCCACCATCATCCCTGTCCGAAAGAGAACGAAATTATCCTGGCGAAGGACCCAACCATATTCAGTTGTGAGAAACGCATTGTGGGTGCCGTTATCGGTGGGACACGACACGCGTGACGGGCGCGCTGTAATGGGTGTGGCGGGCGCGTGCGGGCACCCCCACTGGGGCCTTCGGTGGAGCCCCTATGGGGTGACGAAACGCTGTGCTGGGTGTGGCGGACGCATGCGGGCACCCCCACTGGGACCTTCGGTGGAGCTCCCTATGGGGCCACGAAGCGCCGTGCTGGGTGTGGCGGACGCATGCGGGCACCCCCACTGGGGCCTTCGGTGGAACTCCCCATGGGGCCACGACGCGCTGTGCTGGGTGTGGCGGACGCATGCGGGCACCCCCACTGGGGCCTTCGGTGGAGCTCCCTATGGGGCCACGAAGCGCCGTGCTGGGTGTGGCGGACGCATGCGGGCACCCCCACCGGGGCCTTCGGTGGAACTCCCTATGGGGCCACGACGCGCTATGCTGGGTGTGGCGGACGCATGCGGGCACCCCCACTGGGGCCTTCGGTGGAGCTCCCAATGGGGCACGAAACGCCGTGCTGGGTGTGGCGGACGCGTGCGGGCAACCCCACTGGGAGCGGGGCCACGGCTGGACGCATGCCACCCCCACTGGGGCCTTCGGTGGAGCTCCCTATGGGGCCACGAACGCTGTGCTGGGTGTGGCGGACGCATGCGGGCACCCCCACTGGGGCCTTCGGTGGAGCTCCCTATGGGGCCACGAAACGCTGTGCTGGGTGGGGGACGCATGCGGGCACCCCCACTGGGGCCTTCGGTGGAGCTCCCTATGGGGCCACGAAACGCTGTGCTGGGTGGGGGACGCATGCGGGCACCCCCACTGGGGCCTTCGGTGGAGCTCCCTATGGGGCCACGAAACGCTGTGCTGGGTGTGGCGGACGCATGCGGGCACCCCCACTGGGGCCTTCGGTGGAGCTCCCTATGGGTGTTTGGGTGTGGCGGGCGCGTGCGGGCACCCCCACTGGGGCCTTCGGTGGAGCTCCCTATGGGGCCACGAAACGCTGCGCTGGGTGTGGCGGACGCATGCGGGCACCCCTACTGGGGCTTTCGGTGGAGCTCCCTATGGGGCCACGAAACGCTGTGCTGGGTGTGGCGGACGCATGTGGGCACCCCTACTGGGGCTTTCGGTGGAGCTCCCTGTGGGGCCACGAAACGCTGTGTTGGGTGTGGCGGACGCATGCGGGCACCCCCACTGGAGCCGTCGGTTGAGCTCCCTATGGGGCCACGAAACGCTGTGCTGGGTGTGGCGGACGCATGCGGGCACCCCCACTGGAGCCGTCGGTTGAGCTCCCTATGGGACCACGAGACGTGTGAGGGGTGTACCGAAAGGGGTGATGGTGACGATCATGACGGTCATGACGGTGATGGCGATGATGATGATGATGATGATGATGATGATGATGATGATGATGATGATGATGATGATGATGATGATGATGATGATGATGATGTCGATGGTGATGATGATGGTGATGATGATGATGAGGATGATGATGATGAGGAGGATGATGTTGATGATGCTGCTGCTGATGATGATGATGATGATGCTGATGCTGATGTTGATGATGATGTTGATGTTGATGTTGATGTTGATGTTGATGTTGATGATGATGATGATGATGATGATGACGATGATGATGATGATGATGATGATGATGATAATAATAATGATGATGGGGAGGAGGGGCGGGGAGGAGGAGTGAACGCGGGGCGCTGTCTCTTCAAAACAAGGACCCAACACCACAGGATGGTTGGGAAAAACCTTACCACGAAAATCATGAAAATTAGCCTGGCGAAGGACCCAACCATATGCAATTGTGAGTACCGTCTTTGTGAGCAACGCATTCGGTTGGGTTCCCTATAGGGCCACGAAACGCTGCCCTGGGTGCGGGAACCGCATGCGAAAACTGCGCCACTGGGGCCATCGGCGGAGCCCCCTATGGGGCCACGAAACGCTGCCCTGGGTGGGTGACACGCATGGAGGAGGGAGGAGGGGACGTCTCTTGGGACGTCTCTTGAGGTGGGGGGGGCGCCCGTGGCGCCCCCCCACCAGGAGGGAGGAGGGGGAGGAGGGAGGAGGGGGAGGAGGAGGTGGAGTGAGTGAGTGAGTGAGTGAGCGAGCGAGTGAGTGAGTGAGTGAGTGAGTGAGTGGGGCGCGGGGCGCTGTCTCTTCAATACGACGACCCAACACCACAGGATGGCTGGGAACAAACACGCCCGGCCTCAGGGCTGTCAGAAGACTGCCTCTTTCTGACAGTCCCGGGGCGAAGCGCACTGCCAGGGCCCCTCTCCTACTGGACCCCTCTCCTCAAGGACCCGCCTCCTTCCTTCTCCCCAGTCATCCGACGACGTGATCGCCTTGTGCAAAATCACGACGTCGGGTGTCTAGAGGCCTCCTAAGCTGGAGTCGGAGTAGATGGGGTCTGGGGCTCACGCCCCGATGCTTTGTCGATGCACCAGCGACATCGGCGATGCATCGGCGCCGTCGGCGGGGAGAAAATCGGGCTCCACATCGAGCCGACTCGCCGATGCATCGGCGATGCCGCGCAATCCTCCGACCCGATGCTCCTCCGACCCCGGCTGTGAGGACCAGAATGGAATGCCTGACGACGTCTCGCCCTCGAGCCTTCTGCCAAAGACGCTTCTCAGAAGCCCTCCCGCCTTCTGAGAAGTTCTCCTCGGGGGAGGGCTTAGAAAGCGGCTCTGAAGGCTGGGGGGGGCTTCCAAGCCTTCTGAGAAGGCCGGCCCCTGCTCACTTACCCCCCAGGCTAGCCCCCGACTCCGGGCGACACGGGGAGGGGGAGGGCGGAGGACGCCATGCAGAGCCACCAGCCCCAGACCCCCGACGTCGTGCTCTTGTTCATGACGTCGGCCCCCAGGGGGCCTCGACCCATTCCCCAGGACCCGCTTCTCACCCCGAGCCGTCTTTTTACGGCCGCGGGGCCCGGCAAGGGCCCCAGAGGAGGCCGACAGCAGCAAAAGAACGCCCGCCCGGTTTTCTTCGCCCCTCGCTTGCGTCTGGGGCTGGTGCCCCTTGCGGTGCGCAGGAGGCAGCCCCAGACATGATCGCATCGTACAAGGATCAGGGCGAAAGATTTTTGGCCAATTTCGGCCTCGGGGGGCCCTCGCTGGGCCTCGGGACCGTCAAAAAAAACTCAGGATGAAAAACCAGTCCTGGGGAAAGGGTCAGGACTTCCAGGAGCCCCGTATTGAAACAATCAGGACGTCGCATGTCTGGGGCCCGATGGAGGCTGGCGGGTGGGAGACCCTGGAAGCGGTCCCCGCCCCGGCGCGACTGGAGGCGCTGGGCGGGAAACGAGAAGCGAGCGAGAGAGGAAAAAAAGAGAGGGAGGGTGGGGGGAGACGCCAGTCGTGTTCGCGCCCTATGATATATGACATCCTACCCCGCCCCCCCATCCCTTCCCACGGCGCTGATGGCTGATGTTGTCTATCCGCGGACGCGTCATAGCCGACCAAGAACTCCAAGAGGGACCTCCTAAAGGCCCTATCGTGTTATGCACCATCGCAGAAGAACAGGGAGCTGGGCAAGTTGAAAGGGTGGTGTCGGAGGACGGGTGGGAGAGGAGAAGGAGAGACCTGCCGGTCAGACCCGACCATGCGTGGGGTGCTGGGGCGGCACTCCCCCCACCCCGGAACCCCCACCGCTGTGCTTCTCCGCTGCAGGGACCCCCCGAGGTCTCGTGGAGGTCTCGCCCCAGCCCCCGGGGGTCGGCTCCTTATCCCATGTGCCCTATCCAGATCTCATCACGTCTCCCCCCGGGCCTGGAAGCAGCGCCTGCACGCAGCGGGGGGGGGTTCTGGGTCTCCGCAGAAGCGGGGCTCGTGTGGCCCCGCCAGCAGACAACAGAAAGCTCTTGGTGGGCGGGCGCACTTGTGGCGCCCCCCGCCGCCCCCCTGCCGAAGACTTCCGGCGAGAGTCGGCGACTCTGAAGGGTGTGGTCTGCAGAGGGTGTGGCTTGCAACGCGCACCCGGGGGGGGGCGGGCGAGTAGGCGAGGACCTCCACGGAATCCTTCGCCGCGACGCGAGGAAGCCCGACGAGGGCCACGTGGCGCCCCCCCAAGCCCCGACGACGCAGATCGCAAACCACACCTTTTGCACAAAAGAAGGAACAACGGCAGAAGCATAAACTTTTGGCGCTAAGCACGGATGTCTGGATCTGCGCTGGACCCCCCTCCCTGGCGCGCGGAGCGCGCCAGGGGCGGCGCCGCCCGGGGGGGCCCAGCGCGGCTCCAAGAAATGCGCGCGGAGCGCCGAAAGCATGTGCTCATGCTGCTTTTCCCCTTCGACCGTGGTCGCCGAGCGATCCCCCCGCGCCCGGCCCTGGCGGCTCAACGCGGCGGCGCCACGCGCCCGCCCCGCCGAAGGCGCCACTGGCCGCCCGGGCGCAGAGCGCCCCCGCCGCGCGCGCGCGGCGGGCTCCACGGAGCGCGGCGGGCGCCTAGCCGAGGAGGCGGCCTGGCCTCGGCGGCGCCGCCACGGGCTCCGCGAGGCGGAGGGGCGGCGGCGGCGCCGCCGCGGGCTCCGCGAGGCGGCGCGGCGGCGGCGGGCCGCCCGCGGCTCGGGCGCCGAGCCCGCAGGCGGGCGGCGGCGCCCCGCTTGGCTCGGCGAGCTCCGCCGGGGCGGCGCGGCCCAGGCTGCGGTAGGGCGCGTCGGCGGTGCCCTGGTACGGCGGCCGCGCCCAGTCGGGCCACCTCGGGTGCCCAAGAAAAGGCATCGACGCATGCCCCGAGTGGCGACCATATCCGTACTTATTCGCGCCCCCGCTGTCTGGATTCCGAGGCGCGATCCCGCGGCTAAACGGTCGCACGGATGCGTTCCGCGCGGGGCATCCGCGAAGACTCGCACCGTGTCCGCGTGGTCGCGGCCCTAGGGGCCGGGGCCGCGCGGCCGCGGATGCGGATCGGTTCTTCGCCCACGAAGACGGCGATGGTGCCCTTTCTTGAGCATGGCCTGGGGGTGCCGAGAAGCCCAGCACGTGCTGCATCACACATGACCCGCGGAGACGTCACAGCTCGGTTCTCTCGGGCACTGCAGGAGGCGCCACCCGCCTCGGGGCCACCTTGGCCCACGCGATGGCGGTAGTGGTTTGTGGCGCGCTGAGACTGCTCTCAGTGCGAGGCGCTGCAAGGCCGCACTGGGGCGCCCAAGGAAGAGTATCACCTCCGAGGGGTCGAGAATAAGACGTCTCGCTCCAAACAGAGGACCCCGGCATCTCGCGCCTCGAACAAATCAGGGCGATCAGTTTGTCGCCGTATTTGATCGCTGGAGACCGCTTGCAGGCCACCTGAAGGACCAGTCAGTACTCCAATCGGGAGATCGGGTCGGGTCGGGACGTGCGCTGGATCGGATGACAGATCGGATCGGCTCGGCACGGGGTCGGATCGGAATCGACTCGAAGATCGGCCGCGCCAGGATGCACAACGGCCCCCGTGCGGGCACCTGGATGCGCCGCCTCGTCGAGCAGACTTTTTGCTACCCGAGAAGGTCGGGGACTCGACTCGGATCGAGCCGCCGGGCGCCGATGTCGCATCGGACCGATGAGATCGAGACGGACACACCGACCTCGATGGACCAGGAAGGAAACAGGCCCGACTTGACCGCAGGTGAGGTGGTGTCGCCTGTTTTGTTGGTCGACCGGGGGGGGCGCCCCAGAGAGGGCCTCGTGTCTACTCGAGGGGTCGAGGAGGGAGGCAGGCGCCCCCAGGCAGGCGCCCTCGCGCCGAGGAGAGCTACAAAAAAACAGCACGGGGGGCTTTCGGCCGTTGTCGTCCCCTTCCCAAAACAGCTCTCTGGAAGCTATGAGAGGGTTTCACATTAAGAAGCCGGACCCGCAGGGTAGCCCCAGAGGTCGTTCTGGCTTCCGGCACGACACCTCGGCACGCCTCGATTGAGCCGGCAGCGTGTTCCAGCAGGCCCTTTCTAAGCGTTTCCCAATACGCGTGCCCGGAAGCTCTCCAGAAGGTCCATCGGAAGCTCTCTGCAGGTCCTTCCAGAGCTCTTCGAATGGCGTTTCCACGCCCTTCTGGCGCCCTGCTATCCAAGTTTGGGACCCCACAATGCCTTGATCACTGGCTTGTGGCAGGATTTTCTGGTCGCGACCCACCAAATCGGCCGCCAACCTAGGACGACGATTCAGAACAAAACGGAAGGGGGAACGATGAAACACTAATTGCCGACTCGCGATGGCAGATTGGGTGAACGATGCAAGTGCTCCACCTTCTGAAACCAACGAAATGGTTTTCGAATTAAAACCAGATTCGATTATTGTTGGGATCCTATTGGAGCCCTCTTGGAATGGTAAAATCAGACTGGAGCCCTGGAGTACACTTGGAATCCGACTGGAATCGTAGTGTGGTTCCGATCACTTCCTGATCATGCATCTCCGAGTCAGCTCCAAATACAATTGTTACTTCCACATCTCCTACTCCGGCTCCTAGTGCAGATCTCGGCAACCTTCCATTACGACTCCTGGAACAGCTCCAACATATCTCTTATCACTACAGCACCCGCCAGAGCGCTCTGTGGACTATAAAACTTCAACTGCGCCTTCTACGACAGCACCAATGCTATCTTCAACTGCACCTGCTTATCGTCCACCTCCTGTTACAACTCATGGTAACTATAGATCCGATCCGTCCGTCGAAATAATTGCATCCCGCTGATGTTGACTCGCCTCCATTTCCCTTTTCCCTGGCGCGTCGGCCGTCCAGGCGCGCCCGAGCAGGGTAGGGATGTCAAACTGCGTGTGCGGGACGCTGCGGGCGGTCCCACTGGGGGCTGGAGCTCCCTATGGGGCCACGAAGCGCTGTGCTGAGTGGTTGGAAATGCCAAATTACGCGTGCGGGACGCATGCCCAAAGGCCACGAAACGCTGTACTGGGTGGGACGGACGCATGTGGCCACCCCTACTGGGTCCTCCTATGGAGCTCTTGATGGGGCCACGAAACGCTGTACTGAGTGTGACGGACGCACGTGGCCACCCCCACTGGGGCCTTCGGTGGAGCTCCCTGTGGGGCCACGAACCGCCGCACTCTGTGTGGCGGACGCATGCGGGCGGTAGCACTGGGGGCTTCGGTGGAGCTCCCTATGGGGCCACGAACCGCCGTACTCTGTGTGGCGGACGCATGTGGTACCCTCCACTGGGGCCTTGGGTGGAGCTCCCTATGGGGCCACGAAACGCTGTACTGGGTGTGGCGGACGCATGTGGTACCCCCACTGGGGGGGGGGGGGCTCGGGAAGAGGAGACGCGGGGTCCGTTTCTCCAAAACGAAGACCCAACACCACAGATGGCTGGGAAAAAAACAATAATTATCCTGTCGAAGGACCCAACCATATGCAGTTGTGGGTACCGCAATTGTAAATATCATGCGGGCGGTAGCACTGGGGCCTTGGGTGGAGCTCCCTATGGGGCCACGAAGCGCTGTACTGGGTGAGTGAACATGCCACATTGAATGTGTGGGACCCACGCGGACTGTCCCATTGGGGGCTTCGGTGGGGCTCCTAATGGGGCCACGAAGCGCTGTACTGGGTGGGTGAAAATGCCACATTGGGCGTGCGGGGCGCGCGCGGACGGTCCCATTGAAGATTTCGGTGGGGCTTCCTATGGGGCCACGGAACGCTGTACTGGGTCGGTGAACCTGCCAAATCGGGCGTGTGGGACGCATGTCGGCGGTCCCACTGGGGGCTTCGGTGGAGCTGCCCATTGGGGCCACGAAGCGCTGTACTCGGTGGGTGAAAACGTCAAATTGCGTGTGCGGGACGCATGCGGGCGGTCTCACTGGGGGCTTCGGTGGAGCTCCCTGTGGGGCCACGAAGCGCTGTACTGGGTGGGTGAAAATGCCAAATTGGGTGTGCGGGACGCATGCGGACGGCCCCACTGGCCACGAAACGCTGTATTGGGTGTGGCGGACGCATTTGGTACCCCCCCCGCTTGGGGCCTTAGGTGGAGCTCCCCACGGGGCCACGAAGCGCTGTAGTGCCCCCCCCTGGGGCATTAGGTGGAGCCTCCTATGGAGCCACGAAGCGCCGTTGGCGGACGCATGTGGTACCCCCCCCTGGGGCCTCAGGTGAATCCCCCTTATGGGGCCACGAAACGCCGTACTGGGTGTGGCGGACGCGGGTGGCACCCCGCCCCCTGGGGCCTTAGGTGGACCTCCCATATGGAGCCACAAAACGCCGTACTGGGTGTGGCGGACGCATGTGGTACCCCCCCCTGGGGCCTTAGGTGGACCTCCCCATGGGGCCACGAAACGTCGTACTGGGTGTGGCGGACGCATGTGGTACCCCCCCCTGGGGCCTTTGGTGGAGCTCTCTATGGGGCCACGAAGCGCCGTACTGAAGCATGTGTTACCCCCCCCTGGGGCGTATAGGGCCACGAAACGCCGTACTGGGTGTGGCGGGCGCATGTGGTCCCCCCCCCTTGGGCCTTACGTGGGGCTCTCTATGGGGCCACGGAGCGCTGTACTGGGTGGGTGAAACGCATGGAGGAGGGAGGAGGGGGAGGAGGGAGGAGGGGGAGGAGGAGGTGGAGTGAGTGAGTGAGTGAGTGAGTGAGCGAGCGAGTGAGTGAGTGAGTAAGTGAGTGGGGCGCGGGGCGCTGTCTCTTCAATACGAGGACCCAACACCACAGGATGGCTGGGAACAAACACGCCCGGCCTCAGGGCTGTCAGAAGACTGCCTCTTTCTGACAGTCCCGGGGCGAAGCGCACTGCCAGGGCCCCTCTCCTACTGGACCCCTCTCCTCAAGGACCCGCCTCCTTCCTTCTCCCCAGTCATCCGACGACGTGATCGCCTTGTGCAACGTGGCTCCCCAAGGTCCAGACCTCTGGGGAGCCACGTTGCGAACAAAATCACGACGTCGGGTGTCTAGAGGCCTCCTAAGCCGGAGTCGGAGTAGATGGGGTCTGGGGCTCACGCCCCGATGCTTTGGCGATGCACCAGCGACATCGGCGATGCATCGGCGCCGTCGGCGGGAAGAAAATCGGGCTCCACATCGAGCCGACTCGCCGATGCATCGGCTATGCCGCGCAATCCTCCGACCCGATCCTCCTCCGACCCCGGCTGTGAGGACCAGAATGCCTGACGACGTCTCGCCCTCGACGGAGGCCGGCGGAAGCAAAGGGTACCCACCCCCCACCCCCAACGGACGGCAACCTCTCGGACTCAGGGTTTCTGGAGCGGGCCACCTGGCAGGTGCTCTTCGCCGACTGGCTGGTGCTTCCTGGTAAGGCAGGGAGGGCTGCGGTTGCATCAGACCGCCTGCTGGGTCTCCTCCCCGGGGGCTTCGAGGATCTGGGCGCGTGGGGGGGGGGGGGCACACGGGCGGCGAGTGCGCGGGGGGAACCGATGTGCTGTGGAGGCAAGAGGAGGATGGAGAGCGACCGCTGCGCTTCGCCCGACTCGGCCTGGACCTGTGTGCGACTCAGACAGGTCGCCGGGCGAACCGGGAACCCCACACGAGCCTGCCCGCGACAGGCAAACTCCGGCACTGAGCCGTGGCTGGAGCGACTTACGAAAGTGAAGCATGCGTGAAAATGAACACAGGCAGCCTACAGTCGGCCCATATCATAAGGATGCGCGATAAGGATGCAAGGGCCTTGGACGCCCATTCCGAAGCTTTTCGAGCGGGGCGCGGCCAACGAAAGTGGCCAAGGATGGACCAAGGAGGCAAGGATGCAAGGGCACCCTTGGGAAGGCTGCTCATCCTTATTAAGCGGGTTGACTGTACTGCGCAACGCTGTCTGGCAGGAGTTCTGTAGGTCATCTGCGGGCCTGCCCCCCTTGTCGCGCCGACGTGCGTGCTCCCGAGGGCTCCCGGCCGCCCCGACGCCTCGCCGGCGCTCTCCAGGGCTTCCGGGAAGGCACAGACAGGCCACCAAGGCCGCCAAGACGGCCCACCATTGCCTCGAGGGGCCCCAGGAGATCCCTCGATCACCGAAGGGCAGATCCAGAGGCCATCCAGGATGCCCGAAACACCCAAAAACCTAAGCGGCCCAGGTCCTCGTGGATCTGAGGGTCACAAGCCTCTCGGCTCCTGGTGGTGATGCAGGAGGCAAAGAGAGACACATAGCCCAACGAGAAAACCAAGGGACCCCTGGACGGCCCAGGATAGCTTACGAAGTCCCCAATGCGGCCCAAGAGAGCCCCAAGACAGCCCTAGACGGGTCCAAGATTGCCCAAAGGGCTCCTAGCCCCCAGGAGGCTCGCCATACAGGCAAAAGGGGCCCAATGCGGCCCAAGGAGGCCCCATGAGGGCCCCAAGACGGTCTCACTGGAGCCCACGGTGGTGCTCCAACCAACTCCACACAGAGCGCTGCGCTGGCAAGGTGGTGGAACTAAGAACAGGCAGCTGGAGTATGTAGTTAGCTAGCGTAGTTCAGCCGCAGACATCCACACCCCTCACCCTGGCCCTGTCACATTCCAACAGCTCTCAACCGCCACGATAAGTAGCCCGTGATTGGGTGCCCCCACGAGCCTGAGCGGGGTCTCGTTCCCGAGCCCGGCCTCAGCGCGGGCGTCCGGCGACTCCTCCTCCTGCTCGAGGGTGACAGACCTCGTGGACGCCTTACCCTTGGAGCGCACGAGGAGCACCCCGGCGACGAGGGCGCAGAGGAGCCCCAAGCAGGCCAGGTGCCACCACGCGGGAGCCCAGGCGGAGTGGGCGACCACGGCCGGGACGTCGGCCAGGGACCTGTTGTCCGCGGCCGTCGCGTTGCCCAGCTGGGGGAGGGCGCCACAACTGCACACAGCAGCGCCAGGCCTGGCCACGCCCCCTCGGAGCCCAAGGCCGAGGCCGGTCCGTGCGCCGCCCTGGCCAGGCCAGGACGGGGCAGGACAGGCGTCGGCCCCGGGCCCAGTTAATGTGGGCCTGGCCAGGCCCTGGTGCAGATGCCCAGTTGGCTCCCCCCTGGCCAGCGCCACCGTGGTCGTGATGGTCTCCGTGGTGCGGCCCACGAGGCCCCCGACCAGCCCCCCGATCAGCCCCGCGGCGGCCAGGCCGCTCCCCACGCCGATGGCCGCGGCCTGCCCGGGAGTCAGGCCACCCTCGGTGGCGTTGGCCGCCTCCGCCTCGGCCGCGGCCTCGGCCGCCTCCTGCTCCCGCTGCCTCGCAGCCGCGGCCGCGGCATCGGCCGCCTCCTGCTCCCGCCGCCTCGCCGCCTCGGCCTCCGCGGCCTCCGCCGCCTCCTGCTCCCGCTGCCTCGCCGCCTCGGCCTCCGCGGCCTCTGCCTCCACCTTCGCCTGCGCCTCGGGGCCCGCGCCGGCGCCGCGGGGGCGCCGGGCGCAGCTGTGGCCGTCGGCAGGCTCGAGGGCGCCGATGGGGTGCCACCACGCGCGGCAGAGCAGCCGCTCGGCCACGAACTCGGCGCCCGTGCAGTAGTCCTCCCTGGCGCAGATGGCTCTGCAGGCGCCCGGGGACGCGGCCGAGAAGGTGAAGAAGTAGTCGTTGAACTCGAGAGACGCCTCGGCGTACTCCGCGCTGCACCGGAACCCGTCGCCGCCGCCCTCGAACTCGGCCGCGGCGTCGCCATCCTCCTCGGCCGCGTCGCCGCCGGCGGGCGGTGCCGCCGCGCCCGCCGCGCTGCAGTTCGCCACGGCGGCGCCGGGGACGCCCTTCGCCCAGTCGCGCGGGGCGCACAGGGCCTCGCCCCCCTCCACGCACGGCACGCCGCCGCACCAGGCGCACGGCTCCCCCGAGATCCTGTAGCCCTCCCACTGCTTCCAGGGCCGCCCGTCGCGGCTCCCGAGGCAGCTGTCCCTGTCCGCGATGGCGTCGCACCCGCCGGCCCCGTGCCACCGGAGGCACCCGAGGCCCGCCTCCTCCAGCGCCGCGGCGCAGGAGGCGGTGACAAGCACCGCGATCGCGCAGGTCCGAGGGCGCGTCATCATCGGTCTTCAGCTCCAGTGAGCGGTGCAGGTCTGCTGGCAGGATGGACTGGCAGGACCCAATCTGAAGCAGAAGCGGCAGCGGACTGCGGCTGGGGCATGCCTCCACGTTCCTCTTACCTTCATGACAGTTTCATGTGTGCCTTACGTAACAATGATTTTAGCTTGCAGTCGGCGTGCCATTAGCGTCACTTTAGAAATCTCGCCATCCTCTTGGCGTAGTTGGTCTAGCACCTGTTATTCCAACCCGCTTCCTCTGCTTTGAGGAGGGGTCGGCCACTCCTCCTTGTGAATAATCCTCCTTTCCCCACTCGATCAGCGACCGACCAGGAACAATGCCGACCCACCCACCATCATCCCTGTCCGAAAGACAACGAAATTATCCTGGCGAAGGACCCAACCATATTCAGTTGTGAGAAACGCATTGTGGGTGCCGTTATCGGTGGGACACGACACGCGTGACGGGCGCGCTGTAATGGGTGTGGCGGGCGCGTGCGGGCACCCCCACCGGGGCCTTCGGTGGAGCCCCTATGGGGTGACGAAACGCTGTGCTGGGTGTGGCGGACGCATGCGGGCACCCCCACTGGGACCTTCGGTGGAGCTCCCTATGGGGCCACGAAGCGCCGTGCTGGGTGTGGCGGGCGCATGCGGGCACCCCCACTGGGGCCTTCGGTGGAACTCCCTATGGGGCCACGACGCGCTGTGCTGGGTGTGGCGGACGCATGCGGGCACCCCCACTGGGGCCTTCGGTGGAGCTCCCTATGGGGCCACGAAGCGCCGTGCTGGGTGTGGCGGACGCATGCGGGCACCCCCACTGGGGCCTTCGGTGGAACTCCCTATGGGGCCACGACGCGCTATGCTGGGTGTGGCGGACGCATGCGGGCACCCCCACTGGGGCCTTCGGTGGAGCTCCCAATGGGGCCACGAAACGCCGTGCTGGGTGTGGCGGACGCGTGCGGGCAACCCCACTGGGACCTCCGGTGGAGCTCCCCATGGGGCCACGAAACGCTGTGCTAGGTGTGGCGGACGCATGCGGGCACCCCCACTGGGGCCTTCGGTGGAGCTCCCTATGGGGCCACGACGCGCTGTGCTGGGTGTGGCGGACGCATGCGGGCACCCCCACTGGGGCCTTCGGTGGAGCTCCCTATGGGGCCACGAAACGCTGTGCTGGGTGTGGGGACGCATGCGGGCACCCCCACTGGGGCCTTCGGTGAAGCTCCCTATGGGACCAAGAAACGGTGTGTTGGGTGTGGCGGCGCATGCGGGCACCCCCACTGGGGCCTTCGGTGGAGCTCCCCATGGGGCCACGAAACGCTGTGCTGGGTGTGGCGGACGCATGCGGCACCCCCACTGGGGCCTTCGGTGGAGCTCCCTATGGGGCCACGAAACGCTGTATTGGGTGTGGCGGGCGCGTGCGGGCACCCCCACTGGGGCCTTCGGTGGAGCTCCCTATGGGGCCACGAAACGCTGCGCTGGGTGTGGCGGACGCATGCGGGCACCCCCACCGGGGCCTTCGGTGGAGCTCCCTGTGGGGCCACGAAACGCTGTGCTGGGTGTGGCGGACGCATGTGGGCACCCCTACTGGGGCTTTCGGTGGAGCTCCCTGTGGGGCCACGAAACGCTGTGTTGGGTGTGGCGGACGCATGCGGGCACCCCCACTGGGGCCTTCGGTGGAGCTCCCTATGGGGCCACGAAGCGCTGTGCTGGGCGTGGCGGACGCATGCGGGCACCCCCACTGGAGCCGTCGGTTGAGCTCCCTATGGGACCACGAAACGTGTGAGGGGTGTACCGAAAGGGGTGATGGTGACGATCATGACGGTGAAGGCGATGATGATGATGATGATGATGATGATGATGAGGAGGAGGATGGTGATGATGACGTCGATGGTGATGATGATGGTGATGATGATGATGAGGATGATGATGATGATGAGGAGGATGATGTTGATGATGCTGCTGCTGCTGATGATGATGATGATGCTGATGTCGATGTCGATGTCGATGTTGATGTTGATGTTGAAGTTGATGTTGATGATGATGATGATGATGATGATGATGATGATGATGATGCTGATGATGATGATGATGATGATGAAGATGATGATGATAATGATGATGGGGAGGAGGGGCGGGGAGGAGGAGTGAACGCGGGGCGCTGTCTCTTCAAAACAAGGACCCAACACCACAGGATGGTTGGGAAAAACCTTAACACGAAAATCATGAAAATTAGCCTGGCGAAGGACCCAACCATATGCAATTGTGAATACCGTCTTTGTGAGCAACGCATTCGGTTGGGTTCCCTATAGGGCCACGAAACGCTGCCCTGGGTGCGGGAACCGCATGCGAACACCCCCACTGGGGCCCTCGGTAAAGCTCCCCATGGGGCCACGAAGCGCTGCCCTGGGTAAGGAAGAGCATGCGGGCACCCCCACTGTGGCTTTCGGTGGAGCTCCATGTGGGGCCACGAAACGCTGCCCCGGGTGGGGGAACCGCATGCGAACTGCGCCACTGGGGCCATCGGCGGAGCCCCCTATGGGGCCACGAAGCGCTGCCCTGGGTGGGTGACACGCATGGAGGAGGGAGGAGGGGACGTCTCTTGGGACGTCTCTTGAGGTGGGGGGGGCGCCCGTGGCGCCCCCCCACAAGGAGGGAGGAGGGGGAGGAGGGAGGAGGGGGAGGAGGAGGTGGAGTGAGTGAGTGAGTGAGTGAGCGAGCGAGTGAGTGAGTGAGTGAGTGAGTGAGTGGGGCGCGGGGCGCTCTCTTCAATACGAAGACCCAACACCACAGGATGGCTGGGAACAAACACGCCCGGCCTCAGGGCTGTCAGAAGACTGCCTCTTTCTGACAGTCCCGGGGCGAAGCGCACTGCCATGGCCCCTCTCCTACTGGACCCCTCTCCTCAAGGACCCGCCTCCTTCCTTCTCCCCAGTCATCCGACGACGTGATCGCCTTGTGCAAAATCACGACGTCGGGTGTCTAGAGGCCTCCTAAGCTGGAGTCGGAGTAGATGGGGTCTGGGGCTCACGCCCCGATGCTTTGTCGATGCACCAGCGACATCGGCGATGCATCGGCGCCGTCGGCGGGAAGAAAATCGGGCGCCACATCGAGCCGACTCGCCGATGCATCGGCTATGCCGCGCAATCCTCCGACCCGATGCTCCTCCGACCCCGGCTGTGAGGACCGGAATGCCTGACGACGTCTCGCCCTCGAGCCTTCTGCCAAAGACGCTTCTCAGAAGCCCTCCAGCCTTCTGAGAAGTTGTCCTCGGGGGAAGGCTTAGGAAGCGGCTCTGAAGGCTGGGGGGGCTTCCAAGCCTTCTGAGAAGGCCGGCCCCTGCTCACTTACCCCCCAGGCTCGCCCCCGACTCAGGGCGACACGGGGAGGGGGAGGGCGGAGGACGCCATGCAGAGCCACCAGCCCCAGACCCCCGACGTCGTGCTCTTGTTCATGACGTCGGCCCCCAAAGGGGCCTCGACCCATTCCCCAGGACCCGCTTCTCACCCCGAGCCGTCTTTTTACGGCCGCGGGGCCCGGCAAGGGCCCCAGAGGAGGCCGACAGCAGCAAAAGAACGCCCGCCCGGTTTTCTTCGCCCCTCGCTTGCGTCTGGGGCTTGTGCCCCTTGCGGTGCGCAGGAGGCAGCCCCAGACATGATCGCATCGTAAAAGGATCAGGGCGAAAGATTTTTGGCCAATTTCGGCCTCGGGGGGCCCTCGCTGGGCCTCGGGACCGTCAAAAAAAACTCAGGATAAAAAACCAGTCCTGGGGAAAGGGTCAGGACTTCCAGGAGCCCCGTATTAAAACAATCAGGACGTCGCATGTCTGGGGCCCGATGGGGGCTGGCAGGTGGGAGACCCTGGAAGCGGTCCTCGCCCCGGCGCGACTGGAGGCGCCGGGCGGGAAACGAGAAGCGAGCGAGAGAGGAAAAAAAGAGAGGGAGGGTGGGGGGAGACGCCAGTCGTGTTCGCGCCCTATGATATATGACATCCTACCCCGCCCCCCCATCCCTTCCCACGGCGCTGATGGCTGATGTTGTCTCTATCCGCGGACGCGTCATAGCCGACCAAGAACTCCAAGAGGGACCCCCTAAAGGCCCTATCGTGTTATGCACCATCGCAGAAGAACAGGGAGCTGGGCAAGTTGAAAGGGTGGTGTCGGAGGACGGGTGGGAGAGGAGAAGGAGAGACCTGCCGGTCAGACCCGACCATGCGTGGGGTGCTGGGGCGGCACTCCCCCCACCCCGGAACCCCCAGCGCTGTGCTTCTCCGCTGCAGGGACCCCCCGAGGTCTCGTGGAGGTCTCGCCCCAGCCCCCGGGGGTCGGCTCCTTATCCCATGTGCCCGATCCAGATCTCATCACGTCTCCCCCCGGGCCTGGAAGCAGCGCCTGCACGCAGCGGGGAGGGGTTCTGGGTCTCCGCAGAAGCGGGGCTCGTGTGGCCCCGCCAGCAGACAACAGAAAGCTCTTGGTGGGCGGGCGCACTTGTGGCGCCCCCCGCCGCCCCCCTGCCGAAGACTTCCGAAGAGAGTCGGCGACTCTGAAGGGTGTGGTCTGCAGAGGGTGTGGCTTGCAACGCGCACCCGGGGGGGGGGCGGGCGAGTAGGCGAGGACCTCCACGGAATCCTTCGCCGCGACCCGAGGAAGCCCGACGAGGGCCACGTGGCGCCCCCCAAGCCCCGACGACGCAGATCGCAAACCACACCTTTTGCATAAAAGAAGGAACAACGGCAGAAGCATAAAACTTTTGGCGCTAAGCACGGATTTCTGGATCTGCGCTGGACCCCCCTCCCTGGCGCGCGGAGCGCGCCAGGGGCGGCGCCGCCCGGGGGGCCCAGCGCGGCTCCAAGGAATGCGCGCGGAGCGCCGAAGGCATGTGCTCATGCTGCTTTTCTCCTTCGACCGTGGTCGCCGAGCGATCCCCCCGCGCCCGGCCCTGGCGGCTCAACGCGGCGGCGCCACGCGCCCGCCCCGCCGAAGGCGCCACTGGCCGCCCGGGCGCAGAGCGCCCCCGCCGCGCGCGCGCGGCGGGCTCCACGGAGCGCGGCGGGCGCCTAGCCGAGGAGGCGGCCTGGCCTCGGCGGCGCCGCCACGGGCTCCGCGAGGCGGAGGGGCGGCGGCGGCGCCGCCGCGGGCTCCGCGAGGCGGCGCGGCGGCGGCGGGCCGCCCGCGGCTCGGGCGCCGAGCCCGCAGGCGGGCGGCGGCGCCCCGCTTGGCTCGGCGAGCTCCGCCGGGGCGGCGCGGCCCAGGCTGCGGTAGGGCGCGTCGGCGGTGCCCTGGTACGGCGGCCGCGCCCAGTCGGGCCACCTCGGGTGCCCAAGAAAAGGCATCGACGCATGCCCCGAGTGGCGACCATATCCGTACTTATTCGCGCCCCCGCTGTCTGGATTCCGAGGCGCGATCCCGCGGCTAAACGGTCGCACGGATGCGTTCCGCGCGGGGCATCCGCGAAGACTCGCACCGTGTCCGCGTGGTCGCGGCCCTAGGGGCCGGGGCCGCGCGGCCGCGGATGCAGATCGGTTCTTCGCCCACGAAGACGGCGATGGTGCCCTTTCTTGAGCATGGCCTGGGGGTGCCGAGAAGCCCAGCACGTGCTGCATCACACATGACCCGCGGAGACGTCACAGCTCGGTTCTCTCGGGCACTGCAGGAGGCGCCACCCGCCCCGGGGCCACCTTGGCCCACGCGATGGCGGTAGTGGTTTGTGGCGCGCTGAGACTGCTCTCAGTGCGAGGCGCTGCAAGGCCGCACTGGGGCGCCCAAGGAAGAGTATCACCTCCGAGGGGTCGAGAATAAGACGTCTCGCTCCAAACAGAGGACCCCAGCATCTCGCGCCTCGAACAAATCAGGGCGATCAGTTTGTCGCCGTATTTGACCGCTGGAGACCGCTTGCAGGCCACCTGAAGGACCAGTCAGTACTCCAATCGGGAGATCGGGTCGGGTCGGGACGTGCGCTGGATCGGATGACAGATCGGATCGGCTCGGCACGGGGTCGGATCGGAATCGACTCGAAGGTCGGCCGCGCCAGGATGCACAACGGCCCCCGTGCGGGCACCTGGATGCGCCGCCTCGTCGAGCAGACTTTTTGCTACCCGAGAAGGTCGGGGACTCGACTCGGATCGAGCCGCCGGGCGCCGATGTCGCATCGGACCGATGAGATCGAGACGGACACACCGACCTCGATGGACCAGGAAGCAAACAGGCCCGACTGAACCGCAGGTGAGGTGGTGTCGCCTGTTTTGTTGGTCGACCGGGGGGGGGCGCCCCAGAGAGGGCCTCGTGTCTACTCGAGGGGTCGAGGAGGGAGGCAGGCGCCCCCAGGCAGGCGCCCTCGCGCCGAGGAGAGCTACAAAGAAACAGCACGGGGGGCTTTAAGCCGTTGCCGTCCTCTCCCCAGATAGCTCTCTGGAAGCTATGAGAGGGTTTCACATTAAGACGCCGGACCCGCAGGGTAGCCCCAGAGGTCGTTCTGGCTTCCGGCACGACACCTCGGCACGCCTCGATTGAGCCGGCAGCGTGTTCCAGCAGGCCTTTCCTAAGCGTTTCCCAATACGCGTGCCCGGAAGCTCTCCAGAAGGTCCATCGGAAGCTCTCTGCAGGTCCTTCCAGAGCTCTTCGAATGGCGTTTCCACGCCCTTCTGGCGCCCTGCTATCCAAGTTTTGGACCCCACAATGCCTTGATCACTGGCTTGTGGCAGGATTTTCTGGTCGTGACCCACCAGATCGGCCGCCAACCTAGGACGACGATTCAGGACAAAACGGAAGGGGGAACGATGAAACACTAATTGCCGACTCGCGATGGCAGATTTGGTGAACGATGCAAGTGCTCCACCTTCTGAAACCAACGAAATGGTTTTCGAATTAAAACCAGATTCGATTATTGTTGGGATCCTATTGGAGCCCTCTCGGAATGGTAAAATCAGACTGGAGCCCTGGAGTACACTTGGAATCCGACTGGAATCGTAGTGTGGTTCCGAACACTTCCTGATCATGCATCTCCGAGTCAGCTCCAAATACAATTGTTACTTCCACATCTCCTACTCCGGCTCCTAGTGCAGATCTCGGCAACCTTCCATTACGACTCCTGGAACAGCTCCAACATATCTCTTATCACTACAGCACCCGCTAGAGCGCTCTGTGGACTATAAAACTTCAACTGCGCCTTCTACGACAGCACCAATGCTATCTTCAACTGCACCTGCTTATCGTCCATCTCCTGTTACAACTCATGGTAACTATAGATCCGATCCGTCCGTCGTAATAACTGCATCCCGCTGATGTTGACTCGCCTCCATTTCCCCTTTCCCTGGCCCGTCGGCCGTCCAGGCGCGCCCGAGCAGGGCGCGGGGGAGACGATTGAAAGCATCGTGTTCCTGCCTCAGGCCGGTTACTCTGATCATCATTCTGAGCGCCGCCGCGTGAACACGACCCCAAGTAAATTCTTAACCAGCATCCGGCATGACCAATGCTGCCTCAGATTCCGGGATCGGTCGCGATCGGTCGCGACCGAGTTTGGAATCGGTCGCGATCGGACGCGATCGACTCAGAAGGCCGACGGGCCGCTACCGAGCGCGACCAGCAAAAAACAGAAAAACAATTATCCGGGCGAAAGACCCAACCATATGCAGTTGTGGGTGCCGCAATTGTGAAAAACTTTTTCGGTGAACCTCCCTATGGAACCACGAAGCGCTGCACTGAGTGGGGGGGAGCGCATGCGGGCGGTAGCACTGGGGCCGTCGGTTGAGCTCCCTATGGGGCCACGAAGCGCTGTACTGTGTGTGCGAAAATGCCAGATTCGGTGTGCGGGGCGCATGCGGGCGGTAGCACTGGGGGCTTCGGTGGAGCTTCCTATGGGGCCACGGATCGCTGTATTGGGTGAATGAAGCTGCCAAGTTAAGCTTCCGGGACGCACGCGGACGGTCCCACTGGGGGCTTCGGTGGAGCTCCTGATGAGGCCACGAAGCGCTATACTGGGCGGGTGAGAATGTCAAACTGCGTGTGCGGGACGCTGCGGGCGGTCCCACTGGGGGCTGGAGCTCCCTATGGGGCCACGAAGCGCTGTGCTGAGTGGTTGGAAATGACAAATTACGCGTGCGGGACGCATGCCCAAAGGCCACGAAACGCTGCACTGGGTGGGACGGACGCATGTGGCCACCCCTACTGGGTCCTCCTATGGAGCTCTTGATGGGGCCACGAAACGCTGTACTGGGTGTGACGGACGCATGTGGTACCCCCACTGGGGGGGGGGCTCGGGAAGAGGAGACGCGGGGACCGTTTCTCCAAAACGAAGACCCAACACCACAGGATGGCTGGGAAAAAACAATAATTATCCGGTCGAAGGGCCCAGCCAAATGCAGTTGTGGGTACCGCAATTGTGAATATCATGCGGGCGGTAGCACTGGGGCCTTGGGTGGAGCTCCCTATGGGGCCACGAAGCGCTGTACTGGGTGAGTGAACATGCCACATTGGGTGTGTGGGACCCACGCGGACTGTCCCATTGGGGGCCTTCGGTGGAGCTCCCAATGGGGCCACGAAACGCCGTGCTGGGTGTGGCGGACGCGTGCGGGCAACCCCACTGGGACCTCCGGTGGAGCTCCCCATGGGGCCACGAAACGCTGTACTGGGTGTGACGGACGCACGTGGCCACCCCCACTGGGGCCTTCGGTAAAGCTCCCTGTGGGGCCACGAACCGCCGCACTCTGTGTGGCGGACGCATGCGGGCGGTAGCACTGGGGGCTTCGGTGGAGCTCCCTATGGGGCCACGAACCGCCGTACTCTGTGTGGCGGACGCATGTGGTACCCTCCACTGGGGCCTTGGGTGGAGCTCCCTATGGGGCCACGAAACGCTGTACTGGGTGTGGCGGACGCATGTGGTACCCCCACTGGGGGGGGGGCTCGGGAAGAGGAGACGCGGGGACCGTTTCTCCAAAACGAAGACCCAACACCACAGGATGGCTGGGAAAAAACAATAATTATCCGGTCGAAGGGCCCAGCCAAATGCAGTTGTGGGTACCGCAATTGTGAATATCATGCGGGCGGTAGCACTGGGGCCTTGGGTGGAGCTCCCTATGGGGCCACGAAGCGCTGTACTGGGTGAGTGAACATGCCACATTGGGTGTGTGGGACCCACGCGGACTGTCCCATTGGGGGCTTCGGTGGGGCTCCTAATGGGGCCACGAAGCGCTGTACTGGGCGGGTGAAAATACCAAATTGGGCTTCCGGGGCGCACGCGGACGGTCCCAGTGGGGCTTCGGTGGAGCTCCATATGGGGCCACGAAACGCTGTACCGGGTGCGTGAAAATGCAAAATTGTGTTTCCAAGGCGCATGTGGGCGGTCCCACTGGGGGCTTCGGTGAAGCTCCTAATGGGGCCACCAAACGCTATACTGGGTGGGTGAAAATGCCACATTGGGCGTGCGGGGCGCGCGCGGACGGTCCCATTGAAGATTTCGGTGGGGCTTCCTATGGGGCCACGGAACGCTGTACTGGGTCGGTGAACCTGCCAAATCGGGCGTGTGGGACGCATGTCGGCGGTCCCACTGGGGGCTTCGGTGGAGCTGCCCATTGGGGCCACGAAGCGCTGTACTCGGTGGGTGAAAACGTCAAATTGCGTGTGCGGGACGCATGCGGGCGGTCTCACTGGGGGCTTCGGTGGAGCTCCCTGTGGGGCCACGAAGCGCTGTACTGGGTGGGTGAAAATGCCAAATTGGGTGTGCGGGACGCATGCGGACGGCCCCACTGGCCACGAAACGCTGTATTGGGTGTGGCGGACGCATTTGGTACCCCCCCACTTGGGGCCTTAGGTGGAGCTCCCCACGGGGCCACGAAGCGCTGTAGTGCCCCCCCTTGGGGCATTAGGTGGAGCCTCCTATGGGGCCACGAAGCGCCGTTGGCGGACGCATGTGGTACCCCCCCCTGGGGCCTCAGGTGAATCCCTCTTATGGGGCCACGAAACGCCGTACTGGGTGTGGCGGACGCAGGTGGCACCCCGCCCCCTGGGGCCTTAGGTGGACCTCCCATATGGAGCAACAAAACGCCGTACTGGGTGTGGCGGACGCATGTGGTACCCCCCCCTGGGGCCTTAGGTGGACCTCCCCATGGGGCCACGAAACGTCGTACTGGGTGTGGCGGACGCATGTGGTACCCCCCCCTTGGGCCTTTGGTGGAGCTCTCTATGGGGCCACGAAGCGCCGTACTGAAGCATGTGTTACCCCCCCCTGGGGCGTATAGGGCCACGAAACGCCGTACTGGGTGTGGCGGGCGCATGTGGTCCCCCCCCTTGGGCCTCACGCGGGGCTCTCTATGGGACCACGGAGCGCTGTACTGGGTGGGTGAAACGCATGGAGGAGGGAGGAGGGGGAGGAGGGAGGAGGGGGAGGAGGAGGTGGAGTGAGTGAGTGAGTGAGTGAGCGAGCGAGTGAGTGAGTGAGTAAGTGAGTGGGGCGCGGGGCGCTGTCTCTTCAATACGAGGACCCAACACCACAGGATGGCTGGGAACAAACACGCCCGGCCTCAGGGCTGTCAGAAGACTGCCTCTTTCTGACAGTCCTGGGGCGAAGCGCACTGCCAGGGCCCCTCTCCTACTGGACCCCTCTCCTCAAGGACCCGCCTCCTTCCTTCTCCTCAGTCATCCGACGACGTGATCGCCTTGTGCAACGTGGCTCCCCAAGGTCCAGACCTCTGGGGAGCCACGTTGCGAACAAAATCACGACGTCGGGTGTCTAGAGGCCTCCTAAGCCGGAGTCGGAGTAGATGGGGTCTGGGGCTCACGCCCCGATGCTTTGGCGATGCACCAGCGACATCGGCGATGCATCGGCGCCGTCGGCGGGAAGAAAATCGGGCTCCACATCGAGCCGACTCGCCGATGCATCGGCTATGCCGCGCAATCCTCCGACCCGATCCTCCTCCGACCCCGGCTGTGAGGACCAGAATGCCTGACGACGTCTCGCCCTCGACGGAGGCCGGCGGAAGCAAAGGGTACCCACCCCCCACCCCCAACGGACGGCAACCTCTCGGACTCAGGGTTTCTGGAGCGGGCCACCTGGCAGGTGCTCTTCGCCGACTGGCTGGTGCTTCCTGGTAGGGCAGGGAGGGCTGCGGTTGCATCAGACCGCCTGCTGGGTCTCCTCCCCGGGGGCTTCGAGGATCTGGGCGCGTGGGGGGGGGGGGGCACACGGGCGGCGAGTGCGCGGGGGGAACCGATGTGCTGTGGAGGCAAGAGGAGGATGGAGAGCGACCGCTGCGCTTCGCCCGACTCGGCCTGGACCTGTGTGCGACTCAGACAGGTCGCCGGGCGAACCGGGAACCCCACACGAGCCTGCCCGCGACAGGCAAACTCCGGCACTGAGCCGTGGCTGGAGAGACTTACGAAAGTGAAGCATGCGTGAAAATGAACACAGGCAGCCTACAGTCGGCCCATATCATAAGGATGCGCGATAAGGATGCAAGGGCCTTGGACGCCCATTCCGAAGCTTTTCGAGCGGGGCGCGGCCAACGAAAGTAGCCAAGGATGGACCAAGGAGGCAAGGATGCAAGGGCACCCTTGGGAAGGCTGCTCATCCTTATTAAGCGGGTTGACTGTACTGCGCAACGCTGTCTGGCAGGAGTTCTGTAGGTCATCTGCGGGCCTGCCCCCCTTGTCGCGCCGACGTGCGTGCTCCCGAGGGGCTCCCGGCCGCCCCGACGCCTCGCCGGCGCTCTCCAGGGCTTCCGGGAAGGCACAGACAGGCCACCAAGGCCGCCAAGACGGCCCACCATTGCCTCGAGGGGCCCCAGGAGATCCCTCGATCACCGAAGGGCAGATCCAGAGGCCATCCAGGATGCCCGAAACACCCAAAGACCTAAGCGGCCCAGGTCCTCGTAGATCTGGGGGTCACAAGCCTCTCGGCTCCTGGTGGTGATGCAGGAGGCAAAGAGAAGACACATAGCCCAACGAGAAAACCAAGGGACCCCTGGACGGCCCAGGATAGCCTACGAAGTCCCCAATGCGGCCCAAGAGAGCCCCAAGACAGCCCTAGACGGGTCCAAGATTGCCCAAAGGGCTCCTAGCCCCCAGGAGGCTCGCCATACAGGCAAAAGGGGCCCAATGCGGCCCAAGGAGGCCCCATGAGGGCCCCAAGACGGTCTCACTGGAGCCCACGGTGGTGCTCCAACCAACTCCACACAGAGCGCTGCGCTGGCAAGGTGGTGGAACTAAGAACAGGCAGCTGGAGTATGTAGTTAGCTAGCGTAGTTCAGCCGCAGACATCCACACCCCTCACCCTGGCCCTGTCACATTCCAACAGCTCTCAACCGCCACGATAAGAAGCCCGTGATTGGGTGTCCCCACGAGCCTGAGCGGGGTCTCGTTCCCGAGCCCGGCCTCAGCGCGGGCGTCCGGCGACTCCTCCTCCTGCTCGAGGGTGACAGACCTCGTGGACGCCTTGCCCTTGGAGCGCACGAGGAGCACCCCGGCGACGAGGGCGCAGAGGAGCCCCAGGCAGGCCAGGTGCCACCACGCGGGAGCCCAGGCGGAGTGGGCGACCACGGCCGGGACGTCGGCCAGGGACCTGTTGTCCGCGGCCGTCGCGTTGCCCAGCTGGGGGAGGGCGCCACAACTGCACACAGCAGCGCCAGGCCTGGCCACGCCCCCTCGGAGCCCAAGGCCGAGGCCGGTCCGTGCGCCGCCCTGCCCAGGCCAGGACGGGGCAGGACAGGCGTCGGCCCCGGGCCCAGTCAATGTGGGCCTGGCCAGGCCCTGGTGCGGATGCCCAGTTGGCTCCCCCCTGGCCAGCGCCACCGTGGTCGTGATGGTCTCCGTGGTGCGGCCCACGAGGCCCCCGACCAGCCCCCCGATCAGCCCCGCGGCGGCCAGGCCGCTCCCCACGCCGATGGCCGCGGCCTCCCCGGGAGTCAGGCCACCCTCGGTGGCGTTGGCCGCCTCCGCCTCGGCCGCGGCCTCGGCCGCCTCCTGCTCCCGCTGCCTCGCCGCCGCGGCCGCGGCCTCGGCTGCCTCCTGCTCCCGCCGCCTCGCCGCCTCGGCCTCCGCGGCCTCCGCCGCCTCCTGCTCCCGCTGCCTCGCCGCCGCGGCCTCCGCGGCCTCTGCCTCCACCTTCGCCTGCGCCTCGGGGCCCGCGCCGGCGCCGCGGGGGCGCCGGGCGCAGCTGTGGCCGTCGGCAGGCTCGAGGGCGCCGATGGGGTGCCACCACGCGCGGCAGAGCAGCCGCTCGGCCACGAACTCGGCGCCCGTGCAGTAGTCCTCCCTGGCGCAGATGGCTCTGCAGGCGCCCGGGGACGCGGCCGAGAAGGTGAAGAAGTAGTCGTTGAACTCGAGAGACGCCTCGGCGTACTCCGCGCTGCACCGGAACCCGTCGCCGCCGCCCTCGACGAGGTCGAACTCGGCCGCGGCGTCGCCATCCTCCTCGGCCGCGTCGCCGCCGGCGGGCGGTGCCGCCGCGCCCGCCGCGCTGCAGTTCGCCACGGCGGCGCCGGGGACGCCCTTGGCCCAGTCGCGCGGGGCGCACAGGGCCTCGCCCCCCTCCACGCACGGCACGCCGCCGCACCAGGCGCACGGCTCCCCCGAGATCCTGTAGCCCTCCCACTGCTTCCAGGGCCGCCCGTCGCGGCTCCCGAGGCAGCTGTCCCTGTCCGCGATGGCGTCGCACCCGCCGGCCCCCTGCCACCGGAGGCACCCGAGGCCCGCCTCCTCCAGCGCCGCGGCGCAGGAGGCGGTGACAAGCACCGCGATCGCGCAGGTCCGAGGGCGCGTCATCATCGGTCTTCAGCTCCAGTGAGCGGTGCAGGTCAGCTGGCAGGATGGACTGGCAGGACCCAATCTGAAGCAGAAGCGGCAGCGGACTGCGACTGGGGCATGCCTCCACGTTCCTCTTACCTTCATGACAGTTTCATGTGTGCCTTACGTAACAATGATTTTAGCTTGCAGTCGGCGTGCCATTAGCGTCACTTTAGAAATCTCGCCATCCTCTTGGCGTAGTTGGTCTAGCACCTGTTATTCCAACTCGCTTCCTCTGCTTTGAGGAGGGGTCGGCCACTCCTCCTTGTTAATAATCCTCCTTTCCCCACTCGATCAGCGACCGACCAGGAACAATGCCGACACACCCACCATCATCCCTGTCCGAAAGACAACGAAATTATCCTGGCGAAGGACCCAACCATATTCAGTTTTGAGAAACGCATTGTGGGTGCCGTTATCGGTGGGACACGACACGCGAGACGGGCGCGCTGTAATGGGTGTGGCGGGCGCGTGCGGGCACCCCCACTGGGGCCTTCGGTGGAGCCCCTATGGGGTGACGAAACGCTGTGCTGGGTGTGGCGGACGCATGCGGACACCCCCACTGGGACCTTCGGTGGAGCTCCCTATGGGGCCACGAAGCGCCGTGCTGGGTGTGGCGGACGCATGCGGGCACCCCCACTGGGGCCTTCGGTGGAACTCCCTATGGGGCCACGACGCGCTGTGCTGGGTGTGGCGGACGCATGTGGGCACCCCCACTGGGGCCTTCGGTGGAGCTCCCTATGGAGCCACGAAGCGCCGTGCTGGGTGTGGCGGACGCATGCGGGCACCCCCACTGGGGCCTTCGGTGGAACTCCCTATGGGGCCACGACGCGCTATGCTGGGTGTGGCGGACGCATGCGGGCACCCCCACTGGGGCCTTCGGTGGAGCTCCCAATGGGGCCACGAAACGCCGTGCTGGGTGTGGCGGACGCGTGCGGGCAACCCCACTGGGACCTCCGGTGGAGCTCCCCATGGGGCCACGAAACGCTGTGCTAGGTGTGGCGGACGCATGCGGGCACCCCCACTGGGGCCTTCGGTGGAGCTCCCTATGGGGCCACGAAGCGCTGTGCTGGGTGTGGCGGACGCATGCGGGCACCCCCACTGGGGCCTTCGGTGGAGCTCCCTATGGGGCCACGAAACGCTGTGCTGGGTGTGGCGGACGCATGCGGGCACCCCCACTGGGGCCTTCGGTGGAGCTCCCTATGGGGCCACGAAACGCTGTGCTGGGTGTGGCGGACGCATGCGGGCACCCCCACTGGGGCCTTCGGTGGAGCTCCCTATGGGGCCACGAAACGCTGTGCTGGGTGTGGCGGACGCATGCGGGCACCCCCACTGGGGCCTTCGGTGGAGCTCCCTATGGGGCCACGAAACGCTGTATTGGGTGTGGCGGGCGCGTGCGGGCACCCCCACTGGGGCCTTCGGTGGAGCTCCCTATGGGGCCACGAAACGCTGCGCTGGGTGTGGCGGACGCATGCGGGCACCCCTACTGGGGCTTTCGGTGGAGCTCCCTGTGGGGCCACGAAACGCTGTGCTGGGTGTGGCGGACGCATGTGGGCACCCCTACTGGGGCTTTCGGTGGAGCTCCCTATGGGGCCACGAAGCGCCGTGTTGGATGTGGCGGACGCATGCGGGCACCCCCACTGGGGCCTTCGGTGGAGCTCCCTATGGGGCCACGAAACGCTGTGCTGGGTGTGGCGGACGCATGCGGGCACCCCCACTGGAGCCGTCGGTTGAGCTCTCTATGGGACCACGAAACGTGTGAGGGGTGTACCGAAAGTGGTGATGGTGACGATCATGACGGTGAAGGCGATGATGATGATGATGATGATGATGATGATGATGATGATGATGATGATGATGATGATGATGATGATGATGATGATGATGATGATGATGAGGATGAGGATGAGGATGAGGATGAGGATGGTGATGATGACGTCGATGGTGATGATGATGGTGATGATGATGATGAGGATGATGATGATGAGGAGGATGATGTTGATGATGCTGCTGCTGATGATGATGATGTTGATGATGTTGATGATGATGATGATGATGATGATGATGATGATGATGATGATGATGATGATGATGATGATGATGATGATGATGATGATGATGATGATGATGATGATGATGATGATGATGATGATGATGATGATGATGATGATGATGGGGAGGAGTGGCGAGGAGGAGGAGTGAACGCGGGGCGCTGTCTCTTCAAAACAAGGACTTAACACCACAGGATGGTTGGGAAAAACCTTAACACGAAAATCATGAAAATTAGCCTGGCGAAGGACCCAACCATATGCAATTGTGAGTACCGTCTTTGTGAGCAACGCATTCGGTTGGGTTCCCTATAGGGCCACGAAACGCTGCCCTGGGTGCGGGAACCGCATGCGAACACCCCCACTGGGGCCCTCGGTGGAGCTCCCCATGGGGCCACGAAGCGCTGCCCTGGGTGGGGAAGAGCATGCGGGCACCCCCACTGGGGCTTTCGGTGGAGCTCCCTGTGGGGCCACGAAACGCTGCCCCGGGTGGGGGAACCGCATGCGAACTGCGCCACTGGGGCCATCGGCGGAGCCCCCTATGGGGCCACGAAACGCTGCCCTGGGTGGGTGACACGCATGGAGGAGGGAGGAGGGGACGCCTCTTGGGACGTCTCTTGAGGTGGGGGGGGCGCCCGTGGCGCCCCCCCACCAGGAGGGAGGAGGGGGAGGAGGGAGGAGGGGGAGGAGGAGGTGGAGTGAGTGAGTGAGTGAGTGAGCGAGCGAGTGAGTGAGTGAGTGAGTGGGGCGCGGGGCGCTGTCTCTTCAATACGAGGACCCAACACCACAGGATGGCTGGGAACAAACACGCCCGGCCTCAGGGCTGTCAGAAGACTGCCTCTTTCTGACAGTCCCGGGGCGAAGCGCACTGCCAGGGCCCCTATCCTACTGGACCCCTCTCCTCAAGGACCCGCCTCCTTCCTTCTCCCCAGTCATCCGACGACGTGATCGCCTTGTGCAAAATCACGACGTCGGGTGTCTAGAGGCCTCCTAAGCTGGAGTCGGAGTAGATGGGGTCTGGGGCTCACGCCCCGATGCTTTGGCGATGCACCAGCGACATCGGCGATGCATCGGCGCCGTCGGCGGGAAGAAAATCGGGCGCCACGTCGAGCCGACTCGCCGATGCATCGGCTATGCCGCGCAATCCTCCGACCCGATGCTCCTCCGACCCCGGCTGTGAGGACCAGAATGCCTGACGACGTCTCGCCCTCGAGCCTTCTGCCAAAGACGCTTCTCAGAAGCCCTCCGGCCTTCTGAGGAGTTGTCCTCGGGGGAAGGCTTAGAAAGCGGCTCTGAAGGCTGGGGGGGCTTCCAAACCTTCTGAGAAGGCCCGCCCCTGCTCACTTACCCCCCGGGCTCGCCCCCGACTCAGGGCGACACGGGGAGGGGGAGGGCGGAGGACGCCATGCGGAGCCACCAGCCCCGGACCCCCGACGTCGTGCTCTTGTTCATGACGTCGGCCCCCCAGGACCCGCTTCTCACCCCGAGCCGTCTTTTTACGGCCGCGGGGCCCGGCAAGGGCCCCAGAGGAGGCCGACAACAGCAAAAGAACGCCCGCCCGGTTTTCTTCGCCCCTCGCTTGCGTCTGGGGCTGGTGCCCCTTGCGGTGCGCAGGAGGCAGCCCCAGACATGATCGCATCGTAAAAGGATCAGGGCGAAAGATTTTTGGCCAATTTCGGCCTCGGGGGGGCCCTCGCTGGGCCTCGGGACCGTCAAAAAACGACTCAGGATGAAAAACCGGTCCTGGGGAAAGGGTCAGGACTTCCAGGAGCCCCGTATTAAAACAATCAGGACGTCGCATGTCTGGGGCCCGATGGGGGCTGGCAGGTGGGAGACCCTGGAAGCGGTCCCCGCCCCGGCGCGACTGGAGGCGCCGGGCGGGAAACGAGAAGCGAGCGAGAGAGGAAAAAAAGAGAGGGAGGGTGGGGGGAGACGCCAGTCGTGTTCGCGCCCTATGATATATGACATCCTACCCCGCCCCCCCATCCCTTCCCACGGCGCTGATGGCTGATGTTGTCTATCCGCGGACGCGTCATAGCCGACCAAGAACTCCGAGAGGGACCCCCTAAAGGCCCTATCGTGTTATGCAACATCGCAGAAGAACAGGGAGCTGGGCAAGTTGAAAGGGTGGTGTCGGAGGACGGGTGGGAGAGGAGAAGGAGAGACCTGCCGGTCAGACCCGACCATGCGTGGGGTGCTGGGGCGGCACTCCCCCCACCCCGGACCCCCCAGCGCTGTGCTTCTCCGCTGCAAGGACCCCCCGAGGTCTCGTGGAGGTCTCGCCCCAGCCCCCGGGGGTCGGCTCCTTATCCCATGTGTGCCCTATCCAGATCTCATCACGTCTCCCCCCGGGCCTGGAAGCAGCGCCTGCACGCAGCGGGGAGGGGTTCTGGGTCTCCGCAGAAGCGGGGCTCGTGTGGCCCCGCCAGCAGACAACAGAAAGCTCTTGGTGGGCGGGCGCACTTGTGGCGCCCCCCGCCGCCCCCCTGCCGAAGACTTCCGAAGAGAGTCGGCGACTCTGAAGGGCGTGGTCTGCAGAGGGTGTGGCTTGCAACGCGCACCCGGGGGGGGGCGGGCGAGTAGGCGAGGACCTCCACGGAATCCTTCGCCGCGACCCGAGGGCAGCCCGACGAGGGCCACGTGGCGCCCCCCAAGCCCCGACGACGCAGATCGCAAACCACACCTTTTGCATAAAAGAAGGAGCAGCGGCAGAAGCATAAACTTTTGGCGCTAAGCACGGATTTCTGGATCTGCGCTGGATCCCCCTCCCTGGCGCGCGGAGCGCGCCAGGGGCGGCGCCGCCCGGGGGGCCCAGCGCGGCTCCAAGAAATGCGCGCGGAGCGCCGAAGGCATGTGCTCATGCTGCTTTTCTCCTTCGACCGTGGTCGCCGAGCGATCCCCCCGCGCCCGGCCCTGGCGGCTCAACGCGGCGGCGCCACGCGCCCGCCCCGCCGAAGGCGCCACTGGCCGCCCGGGCGCAGAGCGCCCCCGCCGCGCGCGCGCGGCGGGCTCCACGGAGCGCGGCGGGCGCCTAGCCGAGGAGGCGGCCTGGCCTCGGCGGCGCCGCCACGGGCTCCGCGAGGCGGAGGGGCGGCGGCGGCGCCGCCGCGGGCTCCGCGAGGCGGCGCGGCGGCGGCGGGCCGCCCGCGGCTCGGGCGCCGAGCCCGCAGGCGGGCGGCGGCGCCCCGCTTGGCTCGGCGAGCTCCGCCGGGGCGGCGCGGCCCAGGCTGCGGTAGGGCGCGTCGGCGGTGCCCTGGTACGGCGGCCGCGCCCAGTCGGGCCACCTCGGGTGCCCAAGAAAAGGCATCGACGCATGCCCCGAGTGGCGACCATATCCGTACTTATTCGCGCCCCCGCTGTCTGGATTCCGAGGCGCGATCCCGCGGCTAAACGGTCGCACGGATGCGTTCCGCGCGGGGCATCCGCGAAGACTCGCACCGTGTCCGCGTGGTCGCGGCCCTAGGGGCCGGGGCCGCGCGGCCGCGGATGCGGATCGGTTCTTCGCCCACGAAGACGGCGATGGTGCCCTTTCTTGAGCATGGCCTGGGGGTGCCGAGAAGCCCAGCACGTGCTGCATCACACATGACCCGCGGAGACGTCACAGCTCAGTTCTCTCGGGCACTGCAGGAGGCGCCACCCGCCCCGGGGCCACCTTGGCCCACGCGATGGCGGTAGTGGTTTGTGGCGCGCTGAGACTGCTCTCAGTGCGAGGCGCTGCAAGGCCGCACTGGGGCGCCCAAGGAAGAGTATCACCTCCGAGGGGTCGAGAATAAGACGTCTCGCTCATAACAGAGGACCCCGGCATCTCGCGCCTCGAACAAATCAGGGCGATCAGTTTGTCGCCGTATTTGACCGCTGGAGACCGCTTGCAGGCCACCTGAAGGACCAGTCAGTACTCCAATCGGGAGATCGGGTCGGGTCGGGACGTGCGCTGGATCGGATGACAGATCGGATCGGCTCGGCACGGGGTCGGATCGGAATCGACTCGAAGATCGGCCGCGCCAGGATGCACAACGGCCCCGGTGCGGGCACCTGGATGCGCCGCCTCGTCGAGCAGACTTTTTGCTACCCGAAAAGGTCGGGGACTCGACTCGGATCGAGCCGCCGGGCGCCGATGTCGCATCGGACCGATGAGATCGAGACGGACACACCGACCTCGATGGACCAGGAAGCAAACGGGCCCGACTTAACCGCAGGTGAGGTGGTGTCGCCTGTTTTGTTTGTCGACCGGGGGGGGCGCCCCAGAGAGGGCCTCGTGTCTACTCGAGGGGTCGAGGAGGGAGGCAGGCGCCCCCAGGCAGGCGCCCTCGCGCCGAGGAGAGCTACAAAAACACAGCACGGGGGGCTTTCGGCCGTTGTCGTCCTCTCCCCAGATAGCTCTCTGGAAGCTATGAGAGGGTTTCACATTAAGAAGCCAGACCCGCAGGGTAGCCCCAGAGGTCGTTCTGGCTTCCGGCACGACACCTCGGCACGCCTCGATTGAGCCGGCAGCGTGTTCCAGCAGGCCCTTTCTAAGCGTTTCCCAATACGCGTGCCCGGAAGCTCTCCAGAAGGTCCATCGGAAGCTCTCTGCAGGTCCTTCCAGAGCTCTTCGAATGGCGTTTCCACGCCCTTCTGGCGCCCTGCTATCCAAGATTTGGACCCCACAATGCCTGGATCAATGGCAGGATTTTCTGGTCGCGACCCACCAAATCGGCCGCCAACCTAGGACGACGATTCAGGACAAAACGGAAGGGGGAACGATGAAACACTAATTGCCGACTCGCGATGGCAGATTGGGTGAACGATGCAAGTGCTCCACCTTCTGAAACCAACGAAATGGTTTTCGAATTAAAACCAGATTCGATTATTGTTGGGATCCTATTGGAGCCCTCTTGGAATGGTAAAATCAGACTGGAGCCCTGGAGTACACTTGGAATCCGACTGATCATACATCTCCGAGTCAGCTCCAAATGCAATTGTTACTTCCACATCTCCTACTCCGGCTCCTGGTGCAGATCTCGGCAACCATCCATTACGACTCCTGGAACAGCTCCAACGTATCTCTTGTCACTACAGCACCCGCTAGAGCGCTCTCTGGACTATATATATATATATAACTTCAACTGCGCCTTCTACGACAGCACCAATGCTATCTTCAACTGCACCTGCCTATCGCCCATCTCCTGTTACAGCTCATGGTAACTATAGATCCGATCCGTCCGTCGTAATAATAGCATCCCGCTGATGTTGACTCGCCTCCATTTCCCTTTTCCCTGGCCCGTCGGCCGTCCAGGCGCGCCCGAGCAGGGCGGGGGGGAGACGATTTAAAGCATCGTGTTCCTGCCTCAGGCCGGTTGTTCTAATCATCATCCTGAGCGCCGCCGCGTGAACACGACCCCAGGTAAATTCTTAACCAGCATCCGACATGACCAATGCTGCCTCAGATTCCGGGATCGGTCGCGATCGGTCGCGACCGAGTTTGGAATCGGTCGCGATCGGACGCGACCGACTCAGAAGGCCGACGGGCCTCTACCGAGCGCGACCAGCAAAACACAAAAACAATTATCCGGGCGAAAGACCCAACCATATGCAGTTGTGTGTACCGCGATTGTGAATAACTTTTTCGGTGAACCTCCCTATGGGGCCACGAAGCGCTGCACTGAGTGGGGGGGAACGCATGCGGGCGGTAGCACTGGGGCCGTCGGTGGAGCTCCCTATGGGGCCACGAAGCGCTGTACTGTGTGTGCGAAAATGCCAAATTCGGCGTGCGGGGCGCATACGGGCGGCAGCACTGGGGGCTTCGGTGGAGCTTCCTATGGGGCCACGAATCGCTGTATTGGGTGACTGAAGCTGCCAAGTTGGGTTTCCGGGACGCACGCGGACGGTCCCACTGGGGGCTTCGGTGGAATCCCTGATGAGGCCACGAAGCGCTGTACTGGGTGGGTGAGAATGTCAAACTGCGTGTGCGGGACGCCGCGGGCGGTCCTACTGGGGGCTGGAGCTCCCTATGGGGCCACGAAACGCTGTGCTGAGTGGTTGGAAATGCCAAATTACATGTGCGGGACGCATGCCCACTGGCCACGAAACGCTGTACTGGGTGGGACGGACGCATGTGGCCACCCCTACTGGGTCCTCCGATGGAGCTCCCTATGGGGCTACGAAACGCTGTACTGGGTGTGACGGACGCACGTGGCCACCCCCACTGGGGCCTTCGGTGGAGCTCCCTGTGGGGCCACGAACCGCCGTGCTCTGTGTGGCGGACGCATGCGGGCGGTCCCACTGGGGGCTTCGGTGGAGCTCCCTGTGGGGCCACGAACCGCCGTACTCTGTGTGGCGGACGCATGTGGTACCCTCCACTGGGGCCTTGGGAGGAGCTCCCTATGGGGCCACGAAGCGCTGTACTGGGTGTGGCGGACGCATGTGGGCACCCCCACTGGGGGGGGCACGGGAAGAGGAGACGCGGGGACCGTCTCTCCAAAACGAAGACCCAACACCACAGGGTGGTTGGGAAAAACAATATTTATCCTGTCGAAGGACCCAACCATATGCAGTTGTGGGTACCGCAATTGTGAATATCATGCGGGCGGTAGCACTGGGGCCTTGGGTGGAGCTCCCCGTGGGGCCACGAAACGCTGTACTGGGTGAGTGAACATGCCACATTGGGTGTGTGGGACCCACGCGGACTGTCCCACTGGGGGCTTCGGTGGGGCTTCTAATGGGGCCACGAAGCGCTGTACCGGGTGGATGAAAATACCAAATTGGGTTTCCGGGGCGCACGCGGACGGTCCCAGTGGGGGCTTTGGTGGAGCTCCCTATGGGGCCACGAAACGCTGTACTGGGTCCGTGAAAATGCAAAATTGTGTTTCCCGGGCGCATGTGGGCGGTACCACTGGGGGCTTCGGTGGAGCTCCTAATTGAGCCACCAAACGCTATACTGGGTGGGTGAAAATGCCGAATTGGGCGTGCGCGGCGCACGCGGACGGTCCCATTGAAGATTTCGGTGGGGCTTCCTATGGGGCCACGGAACGCTGTACTGGGTCGGTGAACCTGCCAAATCGGGTGTGTGGGACGCACGTCGGCGGTCCCAGTGGGGGCTTCGGTGGAGCTGCCCATCGGGGCCACGAAGCGCTGTACTCGGTGGGTGAAAACGTCAAATTGCGTGTGCGGGACGCATGCGGGCGGTCCCACTGGGGGTTTCGGTGGAGCTCCCTATGGGGCCACGAAGCGCTGTACTGGGTGGGTGAAAATGCCAAATTGGGTGTGCGGGACGCATGCGGACGGCCCCACTGGCCACGAAACGCTGTATTGGGCGTGGCGGACGCATTTGGTACCCCCCCGTTTGGGGCCTTAGGTGGAGCTCCCTATGGGGCCACGAAGCGCTGTAGTCCCCCCCCTCTGAGGCCTTAGGTGGAGCCTCCTATGGGGCCACGAAGCGCCGTTGGCGGACGCATGTGGTACCCCCCCTTGGGCCTCAGGTGAATCCCCCTTATGGGGCCACGAAACGCCGTACTGGGTGTGGCGGACGCAGGTGGTACCCCGCCCCTTGGGGCCTTAGGTGGAGCTCCCATATGGAGCCACGAAACGCCGTACTGGGTGTGGCGGACGCATGTGGTACCCCCCACCTGGGGCCTTATGTGGAGCTCCCTATGGGGCCACGAAGCGCCGTACTGGGTGTGGCGGACGCATGTGATACCCCCCCCTGGGGCCTTTGGTGGAGCTCTCTATGGGGCCACGAAGCGCCGTACTGACGCATGTGTTACCCCCCCCTGGGGCGTATAGGGCCACGAAGCGCCGTACTGGGTGTGGCGGGCGCATGTGGTACCCCCCCCTTGGGCCTTACGTGGGGCTCTCTATGGGGCCACGGAGCGCTGTACTGGGTGGGTGAAACGCATGGAGGAGGGGGAGGAGGGAGGAGGGGGGGGAGGAGGAGGTGGAGTGAGTGAGTGAGTGAGTGAGCGAGCGAGTGAGTGAGTGATTGAGTGAGTGGGGCGCTGGGCGCTGTCTCTTCAATACGAGGACCCAACACCACAGGATGGCTGGGAACAAACACGCCCGGCCTCAGGGCTGTCAGAAGACTGCCTCTTTCTGACAGTCCCGGGGCGAAGCGCACTGCCAGGGCCCCTCTCCTACTGGACCCCTCTCCTCAAGGACCCGCCTCCTTCCTTCTCCCCAGTCATCCGACGACGTGATCGCCTTGTGCAACGTGGCTCCCCAAGGTCCAGACCTCTGGGGAGCCACGTTGCGAACAAAATCACGACGTCGGGTGTCTAGAGGCCTCCTAAGCCGGAGTCGGAGTAGATGGGGTCTGGGGCTCACGCCCCGATGCTTTGGCGATGCACCAGCGACATCGGCGATGCATCGGCGCCGTCGGCGGGAAGAAAATCGGGCTCCACATCGAGCCGACTCGCCGATGCATCGGCTATGCCGCGCAATCCTCCGACCCGATCCTCCTCCGACCCCGGCTGTGAGGACCAGAATGCCTGACGACGTCTCGCCCTCGACGGAGGCCGGCGGAAGCAAAGGGTACCCACCCCCCACCCCCAACGGACGGCAACCTCTCGGACTCAGGGTTTCTGGAGCGGGCCACCTGGCAGGTGCTCTTCGCCGACTGGCTGGTGCTTCCTGGTAGGGCAGGGAGGGCTGCGGTTGCATCAGACCGCATGCTGGGTCTCCTCCCCGGGGGCTTCGAGGATCTGGGCGCGTGGGGGGGGGGGGGGCACACGGGCGGCGAGTGCGCGGGGGGAACCGATGTGCTGTGGAGGCAAGAGGAGGATGGAGAGCGACCGCTGCGCTTCGCCCGACTCGGCCTGGACCTGTGTGCGACTCAGACAGGTCGCCGGGCGAACCTGGAACCCCACACGAGCCTGCCCGCGACAGGCAAACTCCGGCACTGAGCCGTGGCTGGAGAGACTTACGAAAGTGAAGCATGCGTGAAAATGAACGCAGGCAGCCTACAGTCGGCCCATATCATAAGGATGCGCGATAAGGATGCAAGGGCCTTGGACGCCCATTCCGAAGCTTTTCGAGCGGGGCGCGGCCAACGAAAGTGGCCAAGGATGGACCAAGGAGGCAAGGATGCAAGGGCACCCTTGGGAAGGCTGCTCATCCTTATTCAGCGGGTTGACTGTACTGCGCAACGCTGTCTGGCAGGAGTTCTGTAGGTCATCTGCGGGCCTGCCCCCCTTGTCGCGCCGACGTGCGTGCTCCCGAGGGCTCCCGGCCGCCCCGACGCCTCGCCGGCGCTCTCCAGGGCTTCCGGGAAGGCACAGACAGGCCACCAAGGCCGCCAAGACGGCCCACCATTGCCTCGAGGGGCCCCAGGAGATCCCTCGATCACCGAAGGGCAGATCCAGAGGCCATCCAGGATGCCCGAAACACCCAAAAACCTAAGCGGCCCAGGTCCTCGTGGATCTGGGGGTCACGAGCCTCTCGGCTCCTGGTGGTGATGCAGGAGGCAAAGAGAAGACACATAGCCCAACGAGAAAACCAAGGGACCCCTGGACGGCCCAGGATAGCCTACGAAGTCCCCAATGCGGCCCAAGAGAGCCCCAAGACAGCCCTAGACGGGTCCAAGATTGCCCCAAGGGCTCCTAGCCCCCAGGAGGCTCGCCATACAGGCAAAAGGGGCCCAATGCGGCCCAAGGAGGCCCCATGAGGGCCCCAAGACGGTCTCACTGGAGCCCACGGTGGTGCTCCAACCAACTCCACACAGAGCGCTGCGCTGGCAAGGTGGTGGAACTAAGAACAGGCAGCTGGAGTATGTAGTTAGCTAGCGTAGTTCAGCCGCAGACATCCACACCACTCACCCTGGCCCTGTCACATTCCAACAGCTCTCAACCGCCACGATAAGAAGCCCGTGATTGGGTGCCCCCACGAGCCTGAGCGGGGTCTCGTTCCCGAGCCCGGCCTCAGCGCGGGCGTCCGGCGACTCCTCCTCCTGCTCGAGGGTGACAGACCTCGTGGACGCCTTGCCCTTGGAGCGCACGAGGAGCACCCCGGCGACGAGGGCGCAGAGGAGCCCCAGGCAGGCCAGGTGCCACCACGCGGGAGCCCAGGCGGAGTGGGCGACCACGGCCGGGACGTCGGCCAGGGACCTGTTGTCCGCGGCCGTCGCGTTGCCCAGCTGAGGGGGAGGGCGCCACAACTGCACACAGCAGCGCCAGGCCTGGCCACGCCCCCTCGGAGCCCAAGGCCGAGGCCGGCCCGTGCGCCGCCCTGGCCAGGCCAGGACGGGGCAGGACAGGCGTCGGCCCCGGGCCCAGTTCATGTGGGCCTGGCCAGGCCCTGGTGCGGATGCCCAGTTGGCTCCCCCCTGGCCAGCGCCACCGTGGTCGTGATGGTCTCCGTGGTGCGGCCCACGAGGCCCCCGACCAGCCCCCCGATCAGCCCCGCGGCGGACAGGCCGCTCCCCACGCCGATGGCCGCGGCCTGCCCGGGAGTCAGGCCACCCTCGGTGGCGTTGGCGGCCTCGGCCGCCTCCTGCTCCCGCTGCCTCGCCGCCGCGGCCGCGGCCTCGGCTGCCTCCTGCTCCCGCCGCCTCGCCGCCTCGGCCTCCGCGGCCTCCGCCGCCTCCTGCTCCCGCTGCCTCGCCGCCGCGGCCTCCGCGGCCTCTGCCTCCACCTTCGCCTGCGCCTCGGGGCCCGCGCCGGCGCCGCGGGGGCGCCGGGCGCAGCTGTGGCCGTCGGCAGGCTCGAGGGCGCCGATGGGGTGCCACCACGCGCGGCAGAGCAGCCGCTCGGCCACGAACTCGGCGCCCGTGCAGTAGTCCTCCCTGGCGCAGATGGCTCTGCAGGCGCCCGGGGACGCGGCCGAGAAGGTGAAGAAGTAGTCGTTGAACTCGAGAGACGCCTCGGCGTACTCCGCGCTGCACCGGAACCCGTCGCCGCCGCCCTCGAACTCGGCCGCGGCGTCGCCATCCTCCTCGGCCGCGTCGCCGCCGGCGGGCGGTGCCGCCGCGCCCGCCGCGCTGCAGTTCGCCACGGCGGCGCCGGGGACGCCCTTCGCCCAGTCGCGCGGGGCGCACAGGGCCTCGCCCCCCTCCACGCACGGCACGCCGCCGCACCAGGCGCACGGCTCCCCCGAGATCCTGTAGCCCTCCCACTGCTTCCAGGGCCGCCCGTCGCGGCTCCCGAGGCAGCTGTCCCTGTCCGCGATGGCGTCGCACCCGCCGGCCCCCTGCCACCGGAGGCACCCGAGGCCCGCCTCCTCCAGCGCCGCGGCGCAGGAGGTGGTGACAAGCACCGCGATCGCGCAGGTCCGAGGGCGCGTCATCATCGGTCTTCAGCTCCAGTGAGCGGTGCAGGTCTGCTGGCAGGATGGACTGGCAGGACCCAATCTGAAGCAGAAGCGGCAGCGGACTGCGACTGGGGCATGCCTCCACGTTCCTCTTACCTTCATGACAGTTTCATGTGTGCCTTACGTAACAATGATTTTAGCTTGCAGTCGGCGTGCCATTAGCGTCACTTTAGAAATCTCGCCATCCTCTTGGCGTAGTTGGTCTAGCACCTGTTATTCCAACTCGCTTCCTCTGCTTTGAGGAGGGGTCGGCCACTCCTCCTTGTTAATAATCCTCATTTCCCCACTCGATCAGCGACCGACCAGGAACAATGCCGACACACCCACCATCATCCCTGTCCGAAAGACAACGAAATTATCCTGGCGAAGGACCCAACCATATTCAGTTGTGAACAACGCATTGTGGGTGCCGTTATCGGTGGGACACGACACGCGTGAGGGGCGCGCCGTAATGGGTGTGGCGGGCGCATGCGGGCACCCCCACTGGGGCCTTCGGTGGAACTCCCTATGGGGCCACGACGCGCTATGCTGGGTGTGGCGGACGCATGCGGGCACCCCCACTGGGGCCTTCGGTGGAGCTCCCAATGGGCCACGAAACGCCGTGCTGGGTGTGGCGGACGCGTGCGGACAACCCCACTGGGACCTCTGGTGGAGCTCCCTGTGGGGCCACGAAGCGCTGCCCTGGGTGGGGCGGACGCATGCGGGCACTCCCACTGGGGCCTTCGGTGGAGCTCCCTGTGGGGCCACGAAACGCTGTGCAGGGTGTGGCGGACGCATGCGGGCACCCCCACTGGGGCTTTCGGTAGAGCTCCCTATGGGGCCACGAAACGCTGTGCTGGGTGTGGCGGGCGCGTGCGGGCACCCCCACTGGGGCCTTCGGACGAGCTCCCTATGGGGCCATGAAGCGCTGTGCTTGGTGTGGCAGGCGCATGCAGGCACCTCCACTGGGGCCTTCGGTGGAGCTCCCCATTGGGCCACGAAACGCTGTGCTGGGTGGCGGACGCATGCGGGCACCCCCACTGGAGCCGTCGGTTGAGCTCCCTATGGGGCCACGAAACGTGTGAGGGGTGTACCGACAGGGGTGATGATGACGATCATGACGGTGATGGCGACGATGATGATGAGGATGGTGATGATGACGTCGATGGTGATGATGATGAGGATGATGATGAGGAGGATGATGATGATGATGAGGAGGATGATGTTGATGTTCTTGTTGATGATGATGATGATGATGATGATGATGATGATGATGATGATGATGATGATGATGATGATGAAGATGATCATGATGATGATGATGATGGTGATGGTGATGGTGATGGTGATGATGATGATGATGATGATGATGATGATGATGATGATGATGATGATGATGATGATGATGATGATGATGAAGATGGGGAGGAGGAGTGAACGCGGGGCGCTGTCTCTTCAAAACGAGGACCCAACACCACAGGATGCTTGGGAAAAACCTTAACACGAAAATCATGAAAACTAGCCTGGCGAAGGACCCAACCAAATGCAGTTGTGAGTACCGTCTTTGTGCGCAACGCATTCGGTTGGGTTCCCGATAGGGCCACGAAACGCTGCCCTGGGTGCGGGAACCGCATGCGAACACCCCCACTGGGGCCCTCGGTGGAGCTCCCCATGGGGCCACGAAGCGCTGCCCTGGGTGGGGAAGAGCATGCGGGCCCCCCCACTGGGGCCTTCGGTGGAGCTCCTTATGGGGCCACGAAACGCTGCCCCGGGCGGGGGAGACGCATGGGAACTGCGCCACTGGGGTCATCGGCGGAACTCCCTATGGGGCCACGAAACGCTGCCCTGGGTGGGGGAACCGCATGCGGGCACCCCCACTGGGGCCAACGGCCTACGGTGGAGCTCCCTATGGGGACACGAAACGCTGCCCTGAATGGGGGAACCGCATGCGACCCCCCCCCTGGGGCCATCGGCGGAGCTCTCCATGGGGCCACGAACGCTGCCCTGGGTGGGGGAACCGCATGCGACCCCCCCCACTGGGGCCATCGGCGGAGCTCCCTATGGAGACACGAAGCGCTGCCCTAGGATGGGGGAACCGCATGCGAGAGCAGACACTGGGGCCATCGGCGGAGCTCCCTCTGGGGCCACGAAACGCGGCCCTGGGTGGGGGAACCGGGGAAGCGCATGCGACCTCCCCCACTGGGGCCATCGGCGGAGTTCCCGATGGAGACACAAAACGCTGCCCTGGGTGGGGGAACCGCATGCGACCTTCCCCCACTGGGGCCATCGGCGGGGCTCCCCATGGGGCTACGAAGCGTTGCCCTGGGCGGGGGAACCGCATGCACCCCCCCCCAACTGGGGCCATCGGCGGTGCTCCCTATATGGGGGCACGAAGCGCTGCCCTGAATGAGGAATCGCATGCGACAACCCCCACTGGGACCATCGGCGGAGCTCACGAAACGCTGTCCTGGGTGGGGGAACCGCATGCGACCCCCCCCCCCACTGGGGCCATCGGCGGAACTCCCTATGGGGCCACGAAACGCTGCCCTGGGTGAAGAAAACGCATGCGACCCCCCCCACTGGGGCCATCGGCGGAGCTCCTTATGGGGCCACGAAGCGCTGCCCTGGGTGAGGGGAACCGCATGCACCCCCGCCCACTGGGGCCATCGGCGGAGCTCCCTATGGGGCCACGGAACGCTGCCCTGGGTAGGGGAACCGCATGCGACTGCCCCCACGGGGGCCATCGGCGGAGCTCCCTATGGGGCCACGAAGCGCTGCCCTGGGTGGGGGAACCGCATGCGACCCCCCCCCCACTGGGGCCATCGGCGGAGTTCCCTATGGGGCCACGAAGCGCTGCCCTGGGTGGGGCGACCGCATGCGCCCCCCCACTGTGGTCTTCGGTGGAGCTCCCTATGGGGCTACGAAGCGCTGTGCTGGGTGTTGCGGACGCATGCGGGCACCCCCAATGGGGCGTTCGGTCCCTGAGGGGCTACGAAACGCTGTGCTGGGTGTGGCAGGACGCATGAGGGCACCCCCACTGGAGCCTTTGGTGGAGCTCCCCATGGGGCCACGAAGCGCTGTACTGGGTGTGGCGGACGCATGCGGGCATCCCCAGTGGGGCCTTCGGTGGAGTTCCCTGTGGGGCCACGAAACGTGTGAATGGTGCGCCGAAATGGGCGATGATGATGATGATGATGATGATGATGATGATGATGATGATGATGATGATGATGATGATGATGATGATGATGATGACGAGGACGGTAACGGTGACGATGTCGATGATGATGACGATGATGATGGTGATGATGATGGGGATACGGCTAGCTCCTTGCATAATGATGATGATTGTGATGATGATGATGCTGCTGATGATGCTGATGATGATGACGATGATGATGCTGATGAGAGGAGGAGGGAGGGGGCAGCGGGAGGAGGAGGAGTGAACGCGGGGCGCTGTCTCTTCAAAACGAGGACCCAACACGACAGGACGGCTGGAAAAAAACAACAGAAACACGCGGCAATATCTAAGTCAGCCCAGAGCGCCCCGCGGTCACTCTGCATTGTTCCCTACATACGTTTTAGCAGAAGGCAATCCCACCTGGCTGTGGGGATCCCTTGTTTTCCGAGACCTCTGCCGGCTTTGCTGACGTGGTCGCTTCTATACAGTGGGGGCCCGACCACAAGAAAACTTTCACACGAAACCCAACCCTGAGACCCCAGGATGTCCATCGATGTTTGGTGTGGGAACGTCACGCTTTCCATAGCAAAGCCATCGAAACTCAAGAAAACCAGGGCACCCTGGAGGCAAGCAGGGTGTTTCTTGGCATGGGCCTCCACTGTATTTGAGGTCAATGTCGGGTCATTTTTTGTTGGCAAGGGAGGCCGGGTACCATGGTGTTGGCCGCTGTGCGCAGACCCACCCCACCGCCCCTGTCAGACATCGACACCGCTGCCACGCTGTGCATCCGTTCCCGGCAGGGCTGGTGGGGACCGACCCATACTGCCCGAGGCGTGCTGTGACGTGCGCGTGGCGCCCCTGGCACACTCTGCGTGCGACGCGCACGTGAGGCACCTGGCGCGATTGGAGCACTCCTCCTTCTCCTCTTCCTCCTCCTCCTCCTCCTCCCCTTCCTCCTCCTCCTCCTCCTCCTCCTCCTCCTCCTCCTCCTCCTCCTCCTCCTCCTCCTCCTCCTCCGTGGCACATTGTGCGTATGCGGAACACGTGGCGCATCCGGCGCACCACGCGCGCGCCCGGCACGCTTGGGCCCATGGGGCACCTGGCGTACCTGGCGGCGCACCTGGCGCGCGCGGCGCACTTCGCGGGCGTCGCGCACCTGGCTGGCGTCTGCATTGGTCCCAGACTGTCGATGGCGGCCCCTGCCTATACTGAGACTGGGATGCTGCTTATGTAGTGGGCGACGGGCTCCTCCTACCCCCTCCCCTGGGTCTGGACGAGAAGGGGCCCGACGCGTTCCCAAGACGACGCCAAGTGGCCACGACCCCCCCACCCCATGATACCCTAAAACTGCTGGTGGTCAACTATGTTTGCCTACTGGTCATGTTGTTTCTAATGTACTTCTGAGGCCATACGATGGCTCTACGCACGTCAAAGATGAGCCCCAAAAAGAGTCCTATAAGAAGGGCTCCAAGACGGCCCGAAAAACGCCCGAGAGCGTCCAAAGAGCATCCAGGAGGGCTCTAAGAGGGGACGCGGCGGGCTCCAGAAGGGCGTCGCTGATGAAGGGGCCCATCTTGTCCAATAGCCTCCAGGATGGTTCCAAGAAGGCCCCCAAGAGCCCCAAGAGCCTCAGAGGGCCCCAAGGGACTCCAAACAGGGCTGTGGAAGCTCCCAAAATGGACCCAAGACTGCCCCAACATTGCGCAAAAAAACGCCTCTTAGAGGCTCCCAGAGCGAAACGTCCGCGAAAATCGTTTTGATTGGTTCTGGTCGTCGTCGTCGTCGCCGCCTTCTACCTCGACCATCCACCTCCTCTCCCTCCTCCCACCACGTGATCCTCCTCCTACTCCTCCCGCCCACTGTTCACTTGAAATTGAATAGGGGCGTGTTCCGTCATACTGTTATTCTGTCTGCTCGCCTCCTCCTTCTCTCTCCTTCATCCTCCTCCTCCTCCGCCGTCTAATTATCCCTCCTCCTCCTCACCCCTCATGATTCTACCCGTTCTTCGGAAAAGCCGCGGAGGCATTTGTGATTCCCTCCTGGTTTTGCTCAGGCTGATCCCGAGCTTCGGTTTGACGAGTGCCTCTCACATCTCGAGATCAAGGCAACTCGCCTGGGCATCGTCTCTGGATGGGCTGGCGGGAATTAGCGAAGCGTCAACATGTCCCTGTTTTGTCGATACCCTTCTCTTGAGAAGAGGGAACACAGCTGAAGTGAGTCGCGAGTGGATCATCAGAACCATGTGACCATAACTGCGTGCACAACTCAAGCTTCACATTAAACAGTATGCACGCTCGCTCTCACAACTGGCGCTACCGCGTTGCAAGCGAACCAGCCCCATTGTTTCTACATGTCAATGTGTCTGCTGATTTCTGCCTCCGCACGTGTGGCGACGCAGGCAGTCCCATTCTTTGACGGGGCATCGTCTCGAGGACAGAAGGCATGTATTAAAAGTTATCAACCCACCCGGAACCAGCACCCCAGGGGACAGTAGACTCGGTGGATCTGGATATTCTTAGGCCCCACAGGCCCGAGAATATCCGCATCCAACGGTTCCCCAGATGGTACTGGGATGGGCGCCGGGGTTGCTCATTGGACAGGGGGTTTGTCAGTGGACGCCAAAGGTTTATACATGGCGTAACCTAGCTCATTCGTGGGTTGGTGATGCCCCAAGTGACTTTGGGGGGATAGCGATCCAGGCTAAGTGGGCTCCGCCCACTTCACGGAGTTGCCTGATCCCCCCCAAGCCACTTGGGGCATGTGTAACCCAGTTCTAAGCTAGGTTAGACCAGGTATAACCCGACTTGGCATCCACTGATAGCCCCCCTATGCCCTTAGTTAGCAAACCCCGCGCCCATCCAAGTAGAGATGGACCAGGAAGCTGGAGCGCACACATGGCTGGGTTTGCCAGTGTGCACTGCATGCGGAGGTCACGCGCCGGATGCACATGCAGCAGCCGCGCCTACCTTGCCACAGCAGGGTCGAGCGCGGGAAAGGCGTCTGGCCGTGGTTGTGCCTCCGAATCTCGCCCAGGCTGACCGCGCCACGTGTACGGCAGGTTCGCGTCGCATCGACTGGTTCCTGACACCGCGGGGATCGTTCAACCTTGAACAATCGGCCGTTTCCCAAACGTCCGATCGTTCAACGTTGACCGATTCTGGGCCGCCGCCAGCGCTCAACGCTTTGAATGCCGCTGGCGGGGCCGCCGACGGTCGACACGACGCGAACCTATACCGTGCCCAGGCATCCAACGACATGATGTTTGGTATTATATGGCCCCAGAGCTCCGGACCAATCCCCTGGAGACAACTTCCGCCCTGGACCCAAACCTGATGGCCCTGGTGCCCGATCACGGATCCCGGAGAAAAACGCCTGGCTTGAAGAAAAAATCGTGTCGACAGAGATCTGGATATATCCAGCTTCCTTCCCGGTAGAAGTCCCGACCTCGGGATCGCAAAAGCAGGGCGGCCATCCCTCACGGAGGCCGCCGACAGAAAGACCTCCACGCCAAGCGCTCGGCCGCGGCCCCCCGGGCGGGCGCACTGTTGGCCCCCGCTGGGCGGTTGGGCGCGGCGCTGCGGGCCCCGCCCTCTTCCAGCCCAGGGCCTCGCCAGATGGTGCAACGATCCACGCCTGGGAGCTACCAAGACCTCTGGCGGCACGATTTGCCCAATCGCGGCGGCTTTCTTTCATGTCGGCCTCTGGGGGCCTCTTCCTGGCGCAGGGACCATCTAAAACTGAACCGGGACAGAAGACTACCCACGGGGCAGGGGGAGCCCTGGGGCACAAAAAATGACTGCAATCATAACGGACGATGTCTGGGTGACCAGACCCAGCACAGCGTCTTGGAAACGACAAGGCCGCTAATATTTTGTTCCGTCGTCAGTTAGCATGCTGTTTCCGGTTCTGGCGCCGTTGTTGTGTCCGGTGCCGACGCCGTTTCGTTTGTTTCGGATCCCGGCACCGGTTTCAATATTGAAGCACGTTTGTGTTCGTTTCGGCGAGCCTTTGTTTCTCTGTCTTCATTATCAAGATCATTGTTGGGTGAAGCGGTACTAAACGGCCCTGCCGTTTTCAATAACTGGTACGGTCCAGCCCGGTCCAGACCCACCGATCTGGCCCCAGATGACAGGACCTCGCGGCGCCACGGGCATGCTGTGTGGGCGGCTCCCGCCAACCATGGTGGCAAGAGGGACGCCCACGCCCCACGCTGCACGAGGCCCTCTAGGGGCGCGCCCCCGGATCGGTGGACGATGATGACGCATTCGGGGAAATCAAACAGGCGACCAATTTCCAGACTTCTCCCAGGGCGCATTCTGACCAGGAATTCGAGGCGCCTCTAGCCATAGCAACGCGGGCCTTCCAGGAGGCCCAACAAGTCGGCAACGAGGAAAGAGCGGCGACATCGGCAACTCTTCCTCCTCCCGGGAAACCCGACGTGATGGGACGATTGCAGCATCGCGGGTAATCACGACCGGATCCCTGGACCCCCCCCGAGCCAGATCGAGCTGGGATGGCCCCAGGGCCCCAGCGCAGAAAAACGGCAGCGCCAGGATCTCAGGGTCTGAAGCACCATAGCCTGGGCTGGCGCAGCTGGAGGAGGAGGGGGAGGAGGACGAGAAGGAGGAGGAGGAGGAGGAGGAGGAGGAGGAGGGGGAGGAAGATGAGGAGGGAGAAGAGGAGGGC
>CAUYUJ010020270.1:409726-434019 GCA_963575745.1 Prorocentrum cordatum
CATCATCAACAACATCATCATCAGCACCAGCACCAGCATCATCAGCAGCAGCATCAACATCAGCATCATCATCATAATCGTCGTCATCATCATCATCAGCATCAGCATCATCATCATCATCATCATCATCATCATCATCATCATCGTCCTCATCATCATCATCAGCATCACCAGCATCATCATCAGCATCAGCAGCATCATCCGCAGCAGCATCATCAGGAACATCTTCGTAACAGCATCATCATCATCATCAGCAGCATCATCAGCAGCATCATCATCGTCACCATCAGCATCCGCATCATCATCAGCACCAGTTGCAGCATCATCATTAGCATGAGCATCAGAATCATGATCATCATCATCAGCAGCATCATCAGCAGCATCATCAGCACCACCACCATCATCAGCACCATCATCAGCATCATCAGCAGCAGCATCAGCATCATCTGCTGCTGTTGCAGCAACTGCTGCTGCTCCTCCTCCTCCTCCTCATCATCCTCATCATCATCATCAGCATCATCATCATCATCATCATCATCATCATCATCATCATCATCATCATCATCATCATCATCATTATCATTATCATCATCATCACCATTATGCGCATCATCATCATCCTCTTCCTCCGCCTCATCCTCCTCCTCCCCCTCCTCCTCCTCCTTCTCATCCTTCTCCTCGTCCTCATCCTTCTCCTCCTCCTTCTCCTCCTCCTCCTCCTTCTTCTCCTCCTCCTCCTCTTCCTCCTCCTCCTCATCATCATCAGCAGCAGCATCATCATCATTCTCTTCCTCATCCTCCTCCTCGGCCTCCTCCTCCCTCCTCCTCCTCCTCCTCCTCCTCCTCCTCCTCCTCCTCCGCCTCCTCCTCCTCCTTGCCCCGAGCTGGACGGCGTCCTGCCCCCGCGGCCATGTGCAACGCCTGCACCCTGCGCGACTGGCCGGCCAGCTCCGACTCGGCCTGGGCCGTGACGTCGGCCCTGGCCTCGCACTCGGGGGCGCGCGCGCGCTGGCGATCCGGCCCGCAGCCGCCTGCTCGTCGGGGGCGCGTCAACCGACCACCTGACTCCTCCCTGCTCCTCCTCCTCCTCCTCCTCCTCCTCCTCCTCCTCCGCCTCCGCCTCAGCATCATCATCAGCAGCAGCAACATCATCAGGATTATTCACCTCCTCTTCATCATCACAATCCATCCACCTACGGTTTTAAAATCCACTGACCCTTACTTGGCCCAGGGGCTGTCAAAAGACAGCTTGGGATGAAGAGCCAGCAGCCCAGAACGGGCTCCAGACCTCTGCGGAGACACGTTACACAAAAGCTCGTCGAATGGGGCCACGAAGGGGGGGGGGGCGCGCGCATCATCCACCGAGGCAAGTGCGCGGACAAAGGGGGGGGCGGGGGGCAGGGGACGCAATGAAAGAAGAAGAGGGGAGCAACGAAATCCAGGAGATGTCACGGCTCCGGCCATGATATCCTCGCTCCCCCCCAATCATCGCCCTGCCCTTGGACGCCCCCGACGCATGGGCTACCCCCGATCCCCCCAAGACCTCCCCTCAGGAGGCAATTTCTGGGAGGTCTTCACAAGCACGACTAACGGCCAAGAAGCCCGATCAAGAGGCCACTCTGCTGAATCAGCCCAGATCGAGCCCAAGATCGAGCAAAATTCGGCAAGATTTTGCGGCATGAGAAAGATCAAACGAGTCTATGCCGGATTAGCCCGTCTTCCGACCACGGATGCACCAGCGCCGACGCCATACTTGACCCTCCAAGAGTTGCATCCTGACCGGCGGCGTCGAAGCGTGGTGGGCCAAAACTTGCGGCACAACACACTACCCCGAGCTTCGACGTTGCGAAAATATGCAACATCGCGGAACTCACGATCGGAGCCCTGGACCCCGTCTTTCTGCTGCATTCGTCGAGCCGGATCGGTCTGCACTGGTCCCAAGGCCCAAACTTGGGCCAAAACGCTCCGTGTGGGAAAAATCAGCGCCTGGATCTCAGCGTATTCGCAAGCTCCAGACCGCACGGGCTTCCCACGCTCGCAACCGGGGCCCCTCGGTCTCCTTCGTCGATCTCTGCGGGTCCCCAGGTGCCCAGGGACTCGCGTGGGCCCCCTGGGCCATCGAGGGAGAAGAAACTTCCGTGGAGGACCTGCTGGCAGGCTGCACTCTCACAGTCCTCGTGCTACCGGGAAGGCACGCGAGATGAGTAACGAAGGGGCTTCCGAGGCTACGGCGATGCTGAGCCAAGACAAGGCCCCCCCCACCCAGATGTAGAGGAACGGCCCGAGAACCAAAGCCCCTTCGGAGACCAGAGTGGGCCTTCTCGCAGCGTCCTGTCGGCGGCGAGCCAGAGGGGGAAGTGAGAAGGAGAAGGCCTTCTCAGAAGGCGGCGGGACTTCTCAGAAGCCCTCGCGCCTTCTGAGAAGTTGTCTATGTCTTCGGGGAAGGCTCAGGAAACCTCTCAGAAGGCTGGGGGTGACTTCCGGGCCTTCTGAGAAGGCCCTGTCCTTCTCACACCCCCGCACCCCGCTCGCCGCCGATCTTGACTGCATCATGGCAGCCCCCCCGGCCCCGCGTCCCAGTGCTGAGAGAGGCCTCCAGCAGCATCCTCACGAGCTCCTCTGCCCGCCGCGGGCCCTCCTGTGCCGAGGGGGGGAGAGGGGGAGAGATGTGCCGCGGGGGCCGCTCATCCGAGGGCGCTATGGCGAGGGCGAGGGCAGAGACGACACCCACGAGGAGGAGGAGGAGGAGGAGGAGGAGGAGGAGGAGGAGGAGGAGGCGAGGGCGGGGACGATGGCAGGGGCGACAACAATGAGGAGGAGGAGAAGGAGGGGGAGGGGGAGGGGGGGACGGGGGGGCATGCCGCGTGGGGCTGGAGGGGCGGCTCCGCCGAGGGCGAGAGCAGGGACGAGGAACGAGGGCAAGGGCGACGGCCATGAGGAGGAGCACGAACCCCGTCAACGCAGCAGCTCCTGGGCGGCGAAGGGCCGCAAGGCCGCCTGTCGCACGCGGGCTCGTGTGGCCTGCACGGTGTAGGCCCTCCTGACGGCCCGACGCTTCCCTTCACATTGCCTGCGGGCAGCGCTGAAATCAGCAAGCGGCAGCGACGAGTAGGAGGAGGAGGAGGAGGAGAGGAGGAGGAGGAGGAGGAGGAGGAGGAGGAGGCGGAGGAGGAGGAGAAGGAGGGGGAGGGGTGAAGAAACGAGAAGATAAGGTGAAGTGTCAGACAGTGAGAGTGTAGTGGAAGCATGAGGAGGAGGACGACGACGACGAGCAGGGATCACAGACTCTGTTGAAATGATGCGGAGGCCAAGATGATGAGGAAACCCATGACGGGGCGGAGGACGACGAACCAGAAGTTGGACTGCAATCGGACGATAACGAGTCGAGCTAAGGGAATGGGCGCCAACAGAACGAAGGGGACGAGTTGAAAGCTGAAGGGGGGCAAGCAGGAAGAGGAGGACAAGACGAGTGGATGAGCAGGGTGGAGACGGCGACTACGACAGCGAGCAGGAACAAAACAAGGAACTGGAGGGAACGAGGGAACCAAGGAGGAATAGGCAGGCGGAGCAGGACAGCCACGAGCAGAAGAGAAAAGGAGAGGTGAGGCTGAGTGATGCGATCGGCCCCCAAAAGGGCAAGCCACCCGTCCCATCGCCTCCTGGTCCCCTGAGGGTGGTCCTGCAGCACAGCCTCACCCCGACCCTTGCCACAGCGGCGCCCGCTCCGCCAGTCAATACCTCCCCCCTCGCTCTCCTGCCATCGAGCTGCACCTCCTCCTTGTGTGCCTCCCAATACTCATCGGTTTCCTCCGCCTCTTCATAATCAGCATGTCCAGCATCATCGTTGCCATCATCAGCATCACTGCCACTGCCACCGCCAGCGTCGTCGCCCACTACCACAGCGGCAACAGCAACCATTCCAACAGCAGCAACAACAACACAAACAGCAACAATAACAACAACACCAACGACATCATCAGCGACAACGCTGAAAACAACAACAACGACAACAACAACAACAACAACAACAACAACAACAACAACAACAATCATTTTACCCGAACGCGTGGTGTTCTCCCCAGTGCCAGGGTTTTCATACGACACCAGGCAATACCCCCACTTCGTGGGGGGGCATTACAAGCTCTACCAAATATCCAAACGACTCTTCGCGACCACCCAAACCCAGCTTCCCGCCCTATGACGTTGGGACACTTCACTTCGTGGCGTGCGGACGACCGTGGCTACTACACTGGCGGGGGCAAGGGTTTTTGGAGATTTCGGCGTGCGCGCGCGAAGAAAAAACGAATGTGTCCCGCATGGTATTATTTGACAGGGATGATGGCCCTGGCAGGTGCGCAACCGTTGTCGCAGAAGTTCGAAAAAGTTGCTCGCAAAAGCCCGTTTGACAGAAATGTTTAAAAAGTGTTGGGTTTCCTACGAATCCGCAAGAGCGCGCGGGATGAGATTTTGACATTTTTTTGTTGAAAAACCATTGGTTTTTTGATGTTTTTATGTTAAAATCGCTCCGAACACTAAGCTTTTGGAAGGATTTCGTCTTGCGCGCGCGAATGTCCACTTTACCTTATTTTTTGCAAGGGATTCTTGAAATTTGATTATATTAGAACAAGAAATGTCATTTTATAGTGTTTTTTGCAAGGGAAAGCGGGGGGGAACAAAACAACCGGATCTTGATCACATCGAATTACCTGAGGCTTCCTCACGAAAATGATGAAAATGTAGCTGCGGCCTAGGCGGCGCAGGGGGGGCGTGCACCAGGGGCCCCAACAATAATTATTCTTTAGAATTAATAATGTTCAACAACAACAACACACCAACAACAACCACGACAACAACAACAACAACAACAACAACAACAACAACACCAACAACAACACTAACAACAATCACAGCTACATCAACAGCAACAGCAACGCCAACAACAGCAACAGCAGCAACAGCACAAACGGCAACAGTAACAACAACAGCAACAGCAACACCAACAAAACCGCCAACAACAACACCAACAACACCAACAACAACGATCAACGTGGGTGGGCAGCGGCATCATCATCAGCAGCAACATCATCATCATCATCAGCAGCATCATCATCATCAGCATCCTCATCATCATCATCATCAACATCATCATCCTCATCAGTTTACGCATCATCATCTTCATCCTCTTCAAACGTATCATCATCAGCATCAACCATATCACTATCATCATCGACATTATTAGCATCCTCATTAACATAATCAGCATCGTCGTCGAGGTCGTCATCGTCTTTACTATCATCGTGGTCGTCGTTTCAGCCATCAGCATCATCATCATCATCGTCATCGTGATCATCATCATCATCATCATCATCATCATCATCATCATCATCATCATCACAATCGTCATCGTGATCTTGATAGTGATCACCCCAATCATCTTATCATCGCAACTATTGTCATCATGTGCGTCTTCATCGCCGCAACCGTTGCCCTCGTCATCATCGTCAACATCATGCTCCTCAACAGCAGTGCAGCATGACTTGCATCAAGCTCAGAATCAGCACACTCGTCAGCATCTTCAGCGCCATGGTCGTCGCCATCCTTACGATAACAGGGAACATGATCGTACAGTATCCTTCCTCTCCTATCGGAGTAAACGGCGAAAGAGGCCGAGGTCGAACAGCACGTGGAGGAGGAGGAGAAGACCCCAGGGGAAGGAGGCGGGGCAAGAAACAAGAGGAGGAGGCGTCCTGCCTCTAGGAAGGGGAAAGCGACTCCTGAGAGCTCTTGGCCTGGAAGAGGGCGGCGGCGTGAAGGGGCTGGCTGCTCATCTTCCTGTTCTTGTATTCCAGGGCGTGCTCGGAGTTCTGGTCCATCCTTGGGGAGGCGGAGGAGAACCGAGAGGAGAAGGAGAATTGGGGCGAGGAGAAGGATTAACGACAATAGCGACGACGACCATCCTGCGAACATGTACGCCACAAAACAGTGTCGAACCTCTCCCGTGCACCCGCCACCTAATCTGTGAACCACCACCGTGTTGGCGGGGCGTCTTTTCATACCGGCCCCTGGGAGAAACACAGCGCCGCCATGGTCGTAATGCGAGCGAACACACCCGCGGGAAACCCACAACTTTGATTGAATTGCGAGAAAGACTCCGGCGAGGTGCCGTTCCTCAAGTTCGGAGACTCTTGGCCAGGGCGTATCGGAATAAGTTGAGAGGAATGATAAACAATAAAAGCAATACAAGTGCCCCTCACCCCTTGGGGGGAGACCTAAGCCAGGGCTTTTTCTGCAGACGTATCAGACCCAACCGCCCAGATAGATCATCCCTAATGCGAAAACACGGACCTCGGTGAGGCCAAGTCATCATCGTGTGATTAGAGTCAGGGGTTCTTCTGTTCTCGATGAAGGAAGTATCGAGCAGGAGCCGTTGTTGTCACAGGTGGGGCGGTGCGAACTTGATCCAAGTGCGAGGAAGTGTCGGGCGAGAGCGCCGTTCCTCAGTTTCGGGGCCTCTCTGGCCAGAGCGTCCCCGAGTAAAGTGTGAGGAAATGTCGAGCGGGAGCCGTTCTCTTGGCAGCTGGGCCATGACATTCTTGATTGAATTGCGTGGAGGTCCCGAGCGAGAGCGCCAACTCTCAGTTTCGGGGCCTCTCTGTCCTGGGCGTCCCAGAGTAAACTGTGAGGGCGTATCGAGCGAGAGAAGTTGTCGTCGCAGCTGGGCCTTCTCCAAGGTTAATGGTTCTCGAAGAAATCTCGAGCGAGAGCGCCGTTCCTGAGTTTGGGGGCCTCTCTGGCCAAGGCGTATCGGAATACATTGGAAGGAAGTATCGAGCGGGAGCCGTTGCCGTCACACTTAAGCCTTCACCTACTTGGCTGAAGTGCGAGGACTTCTCGGGCAAGAACGCCGTTCCTGAGTTTTGGGGCCTCTCTGGCCAGGGCGTCTCATAATAACTTTTGAGCCGCTCGCGAGAGGGAACCGTTGCCGTCGTAGTTCAGGCTTGAGCACCGTGGATTTGGAACCAAGCCCGCGCTAGAGCGGGAGCCTCGTTCTCTGAGCAGATATAGCGTGCGTCGAAGCGAGAGCACCCAGAATCGTTTCCAGAGATCAGCACGTACTATTCCCTAGAAGTGCAATCCCTAGAAGTGCAACATTCGAGGGAGCGGGTGAAGAGGAGGAGGATGAGGGGGGACAGGAGGAAAACGAGGGGGAGGAGGAGGAGGAGGCGAAGGAGAGAGGGGCTCAAGATGTTTTGCCCGAGCGGGGCAGAAGAGGAGATGGGCGAGAAAGGGGGGTTAGGATGAGGAGAAGGAGGAAGAGGAAGAGGAGACAGAGGAGGGGGAGGAGGAAGAGGAGGAGGAGGAGGAGAAGGATGAGGAGGAGGAGGAGGAGGAGGAGGAGGAAGAGGAGACAGAGGAGGAGGAAGAGGAGGAGGAGAAGGAGGAGGCGGCGCGCACGACGTTGCCCGAGGACGGGGGGAAGAAGGCGGAGGAGGATATGCTGGAGGCGCGACGTGCGATAAGGCCTGGCAGTGGCAGCAGTGGTTGTCAGCAGCGGTGTGCACTGCCAGATAGCGACGCGGGAGCAGGACATCATCGGCCACATGGCTGCCGGGGCCATCTTGTGCGAGGAGGCACGCAGTGGCAGCAGGGTGTCTGTCGGTTCGAGAAGATAGGCAGTGGCAGCAGCGGTGAGCACGTCATCAGCTACAGGTGTCAGTGCGAGGAAGCAGGCAGACTGGGGTCAGCTCGGGCGAGACAGGAGGCAGCGGCAGCTGATATTGCCAGTGCGACAAAGACTGGGGTCAGCTCGGGCGGGAAAGTAGGCAGTGGGAGCCGATGCTGTCACTGCGTGAAATTGAGCAGTGGCAGCAGGTATTGTCCATGCGAGAATGCAGGCAGTGGCAGCAGCGGGTGCCAATGCGAGAAGGCAGGCAAGGGCAGCGGCGGTTGCCGTGGCAGGGGGCACTGGCTTTGGAGACGGCTGGTGCGCAGAGCTGAGGCGTACGTCTTCAGCTGCAAACTCTTTCCTCTCATCAGCTAATGCGCCGAAATTAACTCTTGCGTGGATTAGGATGAAAGGCTCCAGTCGCGGTGCCCTGTCGCCCAGGACTGGCATGGGGGTAGGCAATGCGTCATTCGGATGGCAGCTGTTTTGCTGGCTCCAGCTTCGGCGTAGAGTGCTAGATCCATGCTAGATTATCCTTCTGCCTCCTCCTCCCCCTCCTCCTCCTCCTCCACCTCTCTCCTCCTCCTCCTCCTTACTCCTCCTCCTCTTCCTCCTCCTCCCCTCCTCCTCCTCCTCCTCCTCCCCTCCTCCTTTCCTCCTCCTCCTCCTCCTCTCCTCCCCCTCCTCCCCTCCTCCTCCTCCTTCCCTCCTCCTCCTCCTACTCCTCCTCCCCCTCTTCCTCCTCCTCCTCCTCCTCCTCCTCCTCCTCCTCCTCCAACTCCTCCTCCTCCTCCGCCTCCTCCTGCTCCTCCTCCTCCTCCTCCTCCTCCTCCTCCTCCTCCTCCTCTCCTCCTCCTCCTCCTCCTCCTCCCGTGGCAAGGAAGGCCCCACACCTCCCCGCGCCCAGGACGCCTCCAGTGTGGCCGTGCGCCGGCCTGGAGCAGCTCGAGCGCAAGGGTGGGGTTCCCCTCGCGGGCCGCCCACCAGAGCTGCTCGTCCTGCGCGCCCGCGCGCGCGCGCTCTGGTGGCTCGCCTCCCCCTGCTGCCTCAGCTTGGCCCTGAACCTCGCCCTCCCCGTCCCCCACCAGCCCTGATCCTCCTCCTCCTCCTCCTCCTCCTCCTCCTCCTCCTCCTTCGCACGTGGCATCAGGCGGGCACGTTCCTTATCCAAGCCGCTCTAAGGTCCACCGCACCGGTTTCCTCCTCCTTCCTCCTCCTCCTCCTCCTCCTCCTCCTCCCTCCTCCTCCTCATCATCATCATCCTCATCCTCATCCTCATCCTCATTCTCTTCCTCGTCCTCCCTCCTCCCTCCTGCCTCCTCCTCCTCCTTCTCCTCCCTCCTCCGCCTCCTCCCTCCTCCCTCCTCCTCCTCCTCACCCTCCTCTTCCTCCTTTCTCCTCCCTCCTCTTCCTCCTCCTCCTCTTCCTCCTCCTCCTCCTCCTCCTCCTCCTCCTCCTCCTCCTCCTCCTCCTCCTACGTACTGCTCCTCCTCATCATCATCCCTCGAGAACCCTCAAGAAAAGCCGCTGGAAACAACCGGACAAGCTGAAAAGAGCGAGAGGCCACCAGAAGCGTGAGGATCTCCCAGAACCATCCGAAGACTCGCAGAAACCTATGGAACAGAACAGGAATTCAGCGAAAGGTTTCCACGACATCCGACGTTGCGTTGTGCTGCAATATGGTTCCCTATGGTCTGGACCCCTTACCACGGACCGGATTCTATCCTGAGCCTCTTTTTGACAGCCCCCTGGGGCCCAGTCAGGGCCCCCAGAGGCTGGAAATTGCCACAACAAACTTTCGTTTGCTCATCCGCGACACCAGGAGGTCAGTTGTCAGGCCATAGCTGGGGACGATTCTGGCATCCCCAGAAAACTCAGCGAGGCGCACCTACTGAAAAGCTCCAGAGGCTGGAAGAACCCCTGGGAAGCTACGAACTCGCCCGTAATTGCCGAACAACCTGAACTTCGAACTGGGGCTGAGCGACGGGAGGATGCCAGGGTCATCGTGCCAGGGCCTGCAAAGACTGACGACAGCCCCCCTCCCAGGGCTGAGGGGCAACGAGAAAAGGGCACTGGCTCAGAGGGTGCGATATTTCGCCGATAGATCGGCGATAGACCCGCGGATAGCGAAGCCACACGCTCCTGGACGGAGTGGACCATCAGGTCCCTATCGGCGATGAATGGGCGATTGGGGGTCGATGCACCCACGCTGAGACCCATCCTGGCGAGCCCTTGTCGCCTCCTGCGCTCTTTGCACCGGCCGGCCGACCTTCACCCTCTTCCTCCTCCTCCTCCTCCTCCTCCTCGTCCTCCTCCTCCTCCTCCCCTTCCTCCACCTCCTCCTCCTCCTCCTCCCTCCTCCTCCACCTCCTCCTCCTCCTCCTTCTCCTCCTCCGCTTCCTCCTCCGCTCTGTTCCTTCTTTTTGAAACCCAATAACTCCCATTCGCACCCCGAGACCGGTCGAAAAGGCGGCCCGGGCATTTCGCCTGACACTTCCGGTAACAGCTTCACCAATGGAGGGCGGGTGGATTTCAAAAAGTGGCTCTTGCCTCACTACCGCTCAAAAAGTTTAACAGCTTCACGGATTGAGGGCGGGCCGTTTTCAAAATGCTGCTCTCGCCCTAGCTCCGCGCACACTCTTCACTATCATCTGAAACAGTTTCACGGATTGAAAGCGGGTCGTTTTCAACATGTGGCTCTCACCATAGCGCCGCGCACATTAGTCTTGAAAATTTGCAACAGTTTCACGGAATGAGGGCGGGTCGTTTTCAAAACGTGGCTATCGCCTCAGCGCCGCGCACACTCGCTTTAAAAATTTGCAAGAGATTCACGGATTGAGGGCGGGTCGTTCTCAACATGTGGCTCTCGCCTTAGCGTCGCAAACACTCGCCATTAAAAACTTTACCAGTTTCACAAGTTCAGGGCGGGCCGTTTTCAAAATGTCGTTCTCTCCCCAGCTCCGCGCACACTCTTCCTAAACATTTGCAACAGTTTCGCATGTTGAAGGCGGGTCGTTTTCACAATGTGACTCTCGCCTTAGCGCCGCGCACATTCGTTTACATAGTGCACAAGAGCTTCACGGATTGAGGGCGGTTCATTTCCAAGATGCGGCTCGCGCCTTAGCGCCGCTCACACTCGATTTTAACATTCGCAACAGGTTCACGGGTTCTCGTGGCTAACGTACCAGGCATATGTTGTTCTGAACGATTCAGGACTCTCAGGGCTGAAGTCCCAGAAATGGTGTTCCGGCGCGAGTCAGGATCGCCAAGACGCAGAAACCAGTTTGACTCATCGTGTTGGAGTATTGATAACGGTGCCCTGGCACGCGTCAAAGTGTTCGCACGGTTGTCCCCCAACAAGGCACTGTCCCTCAGTGGATGTAACCCTTTTTGCATGGGGCCTATGAAGAGGGATCTTCGAGGGAGGGTGTACTTCACCATCGTTCATGACTCTTTGGTTTGCACTGGTCCTCCTCCTCCTCATCCTCCTCCTGCTCCTCCTCTCCCTCCCCAATCCACCCTCCCCTCCCTCCCCCTTCCCTGCCACCTCCCTCACCCCCTGCCAGCCCTCGATGTATCCCCCCCACGTTGCCCTTGATGGAACCCCTCTCTCTGAGCCCGCGCGCCAACGCGAGCGCGCGGCCAGTCCTGCTCGCGCGAAAGCTCAGTGCTCTCGTGGTTCAAGCCGTCGCCCGGCTCCTTCGGGGCCTGGTCTATGAGTCGGGCGCAACGGAGAGGGGTTTATTTTGCCACCTCCTCCTTCTCCTCCTCCTCCTCGTTGATCCTCCTCCTCCTCCTCCTCCTCCTCCTCCTCTTCCTCATCCTCCACTCCCTCCTCCTCCTCCTCCTCCTCCTCCTCCTCCTCCTCCTCCTCCTCCGCCTCCTCATTCCCCCCCCACATTTAGTTGTTGTGTTAATGCCTCCTCCCGATCGCACCTCGAAGCCAGCCAGTCGAAAGGGCGGCCGGGCGTTTCGCCTGAGACATCCTCACCATTTATGACCCTGATGCTTGGAAGCTGGCAGCAGCTTCGCAGATCGAGGGCGGGTGGATTCCGAAATGTGGCTCTTGCCTGAGCGCCGCGCACATTTGCTTTAAACATTTGCATGAGCTTCACAAATGGAGGGCGGGTGGTTTACAACATGTGGCTCTTGCTTTCTTGCCGCGCACATTCGGTTTCCAAAGCTGCAAGAGCTTGAAGCATTGAGGGCGGCTCGTTTTCAAAATGTGGCTCTCGCTGTAGCGCCGAGCACATTATTGTTAAATTGTTTACAAGAGCTTCACGGATTCTCGTGGCTTACATGTCAAGCTTGGCGTTTCGGAGCGATTGATGAGGGTCAGAGCGCAACAATTACCCTGATTCGCGGTGCCGAAGTACCATAAATGGCGTTCTGACACGATTCAGGATCGCCAAGACGTAACAGTCAGGATATCTTGTGGCGTTGAAGTGATGAGAGTGGTGATGTGGCACGCATCAAGGGTTTCACACGGATGTCCCCCCAATGGGGGGCGGCAACTCCCGCAGTGGAAATGAAGCCTTGTGCGGGGCAAATGAAGAGGGAGCTTGGAGGGAGGTGTATCCCATCATCGTTAGTGGGTCTTTGGTTTACACTGGTCCTCCTCCTCCTCTTTCCACTGTCCACTCCTTTGAAGGCGGCCCCCTGAGGGAGCCACCTCAACACGACCCCGAGCACATCCCCACGCTGGGCCAGGCGCGGGTGGCGCTACTGCCACTTCCGCCACCGCGCTGGCCACAACCGACAGAGGCTCCGCGGGCGAGGGAACCTCCCCAGGCGACACAGGCTCGTCAGGGACCAAGCCCTGCGAGCGCCAAAACTCCTCGGGACCGCACAACTCCGACGCGACGGAACGGAGGCCCTCCACCCAACCCAACTCCAGCGGCTCCCGCGGAGGGAAGACAGGCTCCTCCTCCTCCTCCTCCTCCTCCTCCTCCTCCTCCTCCTCCTGCGCCTCCTCGTCCTCCGCCTCCGCCTCCGCCGCCTCCTCCTGCTCAGGCGACAAGCTTGAAAACGCTCCAAGCCTTCATGTGGAGGACGCAGCCTCTCCTCCGCTCTCATGTGTAAGGGTGACCCGGCTGACTATGGGATCGTGGCTCCTATGGTGGCACCGCTGATGACTTCTTACCCTTACCCAGCTATACTGAGCGCAGCTTGGGATGGGTGAAGAAGGGAGCGGGCACCTTCAAGCAACGATCTTGGTGAAGCCAGGGCGGAGAAATAATAATTAGGAAAGATGTAAGAGGGAAGACGACAATGAGAGAGAAGGGGAGAGGCAGGAAGAGAAGGGGAGATGAATACTGGGAGAGCGTGATTATATAACGACTTAAGAAGGAGTCTGGGAGGGCCCCCCATCCCTCCTCCTCCTCCTCCTCCTCCTCCTCCAATTCCTCCTCCTCCTCCTCCTTCTCCTCCTCCTCCTCCCCCACCTCCTCCTCCTCCTCCGTCCTACTCTTCCTCCCCAATAAGATTCCTTCCTTTCCTCCTCCTCCTCCTCCTCCTCGTCATCATTCGCCAACATCACTAGCACCAGCTTCATCACCAGCATCAACAGCATACATCAGCATCATCAGCATCATCACCAAACTCAACATCAACATCATAATCGTCACCAACAGCATCATCATTAGCATCATCGTAGGCGGCATCAACATCATCAGCACCACGACCATCATCACCATCGTCATCATCATCAGCATCACCCTCATATCATGATCATTATATTCACCAGCATCATCGCCAGCGTTGTCGGCATCACCACCATCACCATCACCATCACCATCACCATCACCACCACCACCATCATCATCATCATCATCATCAGCATCATCATCATCATCAGCATCATCATCATTATTGTCATTGTCATTGTCATCACCATCATCCGATTCATCATCATCATCATCATCATCATCATCATCATCATCATCATCATCATCAGCATCATCATCATCATCACCACCATCAGCACCACCATCAGCATTATTATCATCATCAACAGCAGCATCCTCATGAGCGTCATCACCATCATCAGCACCAACATCAGCATCATCAGCAGCATCCTAAACATGAGCAGCAACAACATCATCACCGCCATCAGCATGTACCCATCACCATGTAGCCATCATCACCACATCCTGCTCCCACTCCCCTCGAGCCGGCTCCGTCGTTCCCTCCTCAGACTCCTCCGTTATCTCCTCCTCCGCCACCCCTCCTCGCCCGCCCTCCCCCCTCTGCCTCCTTACAGCATGAAGAGATTCACACACACACACACACGCACATACACATACACATACACACACACACACACACACACACACACACACGCACGCACGCACGCACGCACACGCACACGCACACGCACACGCACACGCACACGCACACGCACACGCACACGCACACGCACACACGCACCAACGCACATACAAAATATTCACGCCCATACCTTCTGATCACCCAACAGAACACGGATGGGGAACGCGATGCTGATAGCACCAGCCGCATCGCAGCCCCCTCCTCCTCCTCCCCCTCCCCCTCCTCCGCCGCCATTCCTTTTCCTTCCTGAGGCGTTGGCACATTCTCGAGCCCGCATTTTGCAGAGGCTCCGAGTGGAGGCCAGCCCAGGCGCGCGACCCCAAAGGTCGGCGTCGATCCATCTCTCCCCACGTCCCAGCCAGAACCCGCGCATCATACGCGGTTCCGCCAGCGCCGAGGCGAGGCTCGCAGGCTCCTGGCGGCGGCGTCGGCGACGCTCCTGGCGCACCACGGCTCGGGCATGCCCAAACAGCAGCACGGCTCAGGCATGCTCCGCAAGCAGGCGACCTGGACCAGTTGCAAGAGGTGCCAAGCCTGGAACTGGGACGAGAGATGGCAGAAGAAAGAGTACTGGTGCGACCGCGGGGCCCAGGTCTCCCGCAAATGCGCCAGCAAGAAGACGGGCGGCAGCACAGGCAGCGGCGGCGGCGCAGCGGGCCAGGGCCAGAGCCCCAACGCGTCGCTGCAGGAGGCCCTGGCCCAGGTGGCGAAGCACATCGCGACGCTGAGCGTCAAGCCCGAGGTTGCCCAGCAGTTGTCGAACGCCGTCGGCGCCATCTCCCAGGCCACCGCCGCCGCGACCCCGACACGGAGCAAAGTGTCAAGGCTGGCAGAGGCGGCGGAGGAGCTAGAGGAGGCCAACGGAGTCTACGACCGCGCCTATGATGCCTGCGAAAAGGCCAAGGAGCGTCTTCACCAGTGCGAGAGAGACCTCCAGGACAAGGGCCTCGCGGGTGCCAAGGCAGAGAAGCTCGTCGAGCAGATCACGCAGGAGGGTACACAGCAGAAGAACCTGCTCCTGGACCTGATGGCGCTCACTGAGGAGGACCTATGGGTGATGCAGGCCATGTCAGGCTTCGGAGAGGCATGCAGCGTGGAGCAGGACGAGGTCGGGCTCGAGGCTGTGCAGCTGGCTGAAAGGGCCATGCAGAACATGGTCAACGAGCTGAAGGGCAAGACTGCAGAGTTCCTGCAGAACCTGCGCACCCACTGGGACGTGGCCAAGGCCAAGGCGGCCGAGGACAGGGCCATGTGGGTCCAGGCGGCCAAGAAGAGGAAGGCCGACGCCGAGCCCCCCCCCCCCCCAACACACACACACACACACACACACACACACAAGGGGGGCGAGGGGACTCCCGCGGGTGGGCCAGGAGGGCCAGGAGGCCCCGCGGTGCCAGCGCCGAGCGCCCCCGCCAGCGCGACAGCGCCCGCCCCCCCGTCGCGCGGAAGCGCCCCCGCGGCGACGGCGGCGGCGAGAGCGGAGGCGGCGCCAGCTGCGGCGGCGACGGCCGCGAAGGCGGCCAAGGCGGCAGAGGCGACAGCGGCGAGGGAGAAGCTCCTCGCCGACCTCCGCAAGCAGGACGCTAGCGCGGAGGCGAAGCCAGCACCAGAGTGAAAGAGAGGGAGGCCTGGGCGACGGCGCGGCGATGCCGAGCGCCGCCCGCCCAGGCACGTTTTCATCGGCAGCATCTCGACTTGGGGGCCTACAGCCATGAAGTTCGCCCGAGAGTCTTCAAAGCTTGACTCCCTGGGCGCCTTCCTGCTGAAGGAAACGCACGTGAAGGCGGACGAGCTTTCAGTGGCCGAGCGCACGCTGAACGGCTGGGGCTGGAAGGCGGCGGTCTCGGCAGCGCGCCAGAGTGACTGCTCAGCTGCTGGATCTCTGGGTGGATTTTGTGTTGCCGTGCGGTCTCGACACCAGACCACGTTTTTTTTTGTCAGGGGGCTCGCGAGGGGTGGCTGTGCATCATCTAGCACGCGCAGTCATGGGCGCCTCGCGAGCTGCCTCTTTTGAGTTGCATGACTGGGCGCCGATCTCCCGGCACCTCAACGAGGTGGCAGTCACCCTCATCAGCTGTTACCTCGAGGGCTAGAACTGCTTCACGGGAAACAGCGCCCGCAACCTCGCGCCCATCGGGGCCTCCGTCAGTTCGCTTCGCAACCCGAGGATTCTAGCGGGAGATGCCAACGCCACGCCCGAGGCCTTCAAGAAGTCTGGTTGGGGCCAGCGGCTTGGAGGCCAGATTGCCACCATCGCAGACGGCTTCAATTGCTTCAAAGCAGATCGCGAGCCCTCTCTGATAGATTACGCCCTGCTGGGCCCTGGAGCGCAACACCTATTTGAGGGCCTGCAGTCTGTACCCGTCCCGTGGAAGCCACATGTCGGCCAGGTCCTCGCACTCCGAGCCACAGTGGTGCCTGCCCTAACCCGCCTGCCGTGCATGCCTGCCCTGCCCAAGCATCCACCGAGGCCGCCGAGGCAACCTGAGCCCGGCAGCCGCCGCGAGGCAAAAGCCCCCCCCCCCCTTTCCTCCACTGGCGCTGCCGCCCCCCCACCTCCGACCCGAGTGGAAAAGAGAGGGCGCAGCTCCGTGGGCTAGAGCGGGAGCAGGCCATCTTAAATCGAAGATGGGAGGCCCTCGGGCCCACGGGATGGACATGTTTTCCTGCGGCCAGGAGTCTGGGCGACCCCGAGGCCGACCCCCTTTTGGAGGAAGAGGAAGAGGCTGGGAGTTCGGGCGAGCACGCGTTCCTGGAGCCGCCGCAAGAGCAAGCCGAGCCTGGGCACCTGAGGAGGTGGAGGCGGACGGCCCAGGAACTACAGCTGCTCCTTCCCCGACCTCGGGCCCTCCTCCGCAACGCCAGCAGCGCGAGCAGCAACCGGCAGCGGGAACCCCCACGGAAATGCGCGATGACCTCTGGGCCCAAGTTGTTAGCGAGCCGTTGCCTAGCTCCTGCCAGGGAGTGCCAGAGTGCGCGGAGATGAGTGCGCCATGCGCCGCGGCCCCTGGCCCTGCGAAGGAGCTGGGACGTCGCTGCAGTTAGCTGGTGCACCGTGTATAGCAGTTGTATTGTCGATCGTACCAGATGGAGGGGCGTGAAGCCCCCAAGTTTTGTGGACGCGCCCTCCCTTACCAGCTCAAAGAAGCCGAAGAAGGAACGTGGGCTTCGCAAGCCTCGGTGCTCCAGCTACACAACGGGGTGGTGGAGCCGCGTGGCGAATGCCTTGAAGTTGTTGCGCGCTCTGGCGTCTAGGGGCAGGGGGAAGCAACAGCAAGCAGAGCTTCGGGGCATCTGTCGGAAGCTTGCCTTCGAGGATGCGCCGTCGGTCGGTCAAAGCCCCTCGCAGCAGGCCCTGCAGAACCGTGCCTTGTGTTTGTCTAGGCTCCCTGACATTTCAGCCGCGCCCGTTCCCGCGCTGGGGAGAATGGCGATCCAAACGGAAAAGGAAGTTGCCAAGGCCCACCGGTACGACCTTTGCAAGGAGCAGGCTGCGCGGGCCCAGCGGTTGTCAGACCCCGATCAGGCCACCCCAAGCAAGCCCTGTAAGATGACGAGGCCCCCGCCCGCTTTGAGGACGAGCGCGTTGATGTTCTTGGGGGTAAGGCCTCTTCCCCGAAAGACTTAGTAGATCTCAAGGCTAAGTCTTTTAAGCAAAAGTTTGGGGCCCCTTGGGGGTGTCACAGCAGGGGTCCGCGGCCGATCTGGCTCGAGTGCGGCAGCTGGCGTTAGACACGCCCAGCCGCCCCTGTCGGACTCTTGACACCTTCGATCAGGCCCTCCGTCTCCAGCCCGACAAGGGCAGAGGCGTTGACTGCTTCGCTGCTTCTGATGTGCGCCGCTTGCCTCCAGAGGGGAGGCAAGGCTCCGCTGATCTGCTTAACGAAGTTGAGAGCCAGGTCGCCTGGCCACACCAAGTGCTGCAAGCCATAGTGATGCTCGAGCCCAAGAAGAAGGGGGGCCGTGCGATCGCCCCGATCTCCTGGCTGCCGCGCGCCTGGCAGCTGCTGACCAAGCCCGAGGTCGACTCCTGGGCCCAGGGTGCGGCGCGGCACTGGGGCGCAGCGCTGCAGGGCTCATCGTGCCTGCGAGAGGCGCGGGCGCGTGCGCTGCAGGACGAGGCGGCCCACGCCTTGGGGATCTCCTCTGGCGTCGGGCCCGCGGACACTGCGAGGTTCTACGACTCGCTCAGCGTGGAGACCGTGGCCTCGGCGAGCATGGAGCTGGGGTCCCCAGTCAGGACATTGGCGCTGGAGCTGCAGCTGCACGCGGTCTGCCGCTTCGTGCGCCAGGACGGGGCCGATGCGCAGGCCTGCCTGGCGGGCCTCGATGCTGGCGAGCTCCAGACACGTCGACAACCTTGCGCGGGCGGTGGCCTACCGCACGCTGAAGCGGGTGACGCAGCAGCACGCGCGCTGCCAGCGAGCACGTGCGCTGCGCTCGACGACGCGAGCACCTCAGCCTCCGGCAGCCCGCAAGCGGCGGAGGAGATACTGCCCAGTGCCATGGTGTCGCTGCGGGACTCCATCCGCGAGGAGGGGCTCGAGCTCGCAGACAAGAGTCTGATTTTCACGTCGAGCGCTGACATGACTCGGCGCATTGCGGGCAGTCTCAGGAAGAAGAATGTCCACTTCCAGGCGGTCGAGGAGGGCCGAGACCTGGGCGTGGAGCGAGCCGCTGCGGGCACCCGGAGGCGAGGCTCGCACACGGCGCGGCGGCGGCAGGCGCACCTGTGCATGCGGACCTTGGGCAGGAAGCTGAGGTCGGCGCGACGTGAGGGGAAGGTCGCCATGCTGTACCAGGGAGCGATGGCCCCGCTGCTGCACGGCGCCAGGGCCCACGGCGAGCCGCCCGCGGCGGTCACGGAGGCGCGCCGCCAATACGCAGCGGCGCTGGCGAAGCCGCGCGCGGGCCGCTGCGCGACCGCGTTCCCGGTGCTGGAGGCGAAGGACCCTGCCCTGGAAGTACCGCGGGCGCAGCTGGGGGCCTGGCCCGACCTGTTCGCGCATCGGCCCGACGCGCGGCAGATGGCGGCTCGGGCATGGCCGCTGATCCTGGCGCAGATACTGAAGCGGCCCCCGAAGCACCGCTGGAGGCGCTGCCGAGGTGTCATGGGCTCGCTCATGCGGACGCTGCTGGACGCTGGCTGGATGCCCCTCACGCCAGGCTCCTGGCGCGACCCCCGAGGCGACTACTGGGAGCTGGCGGGGGGCGAGGAGCATCGGGACCCCGCAGACGTCATCGATGCGGCGCTGGCCGACATCCAGGAGCGGCTCTGGAGGAAGGCGGCAGGCGGCCACTTGGCCAAGGGCATGGAGCAGGGCCTGGGCCTGACGGACGCCAAGCTCACGCTCCGCAAGAGGCGCAAGCCCAGGCCCGCGGAGGCCAACGCGCTGCTGCAGGCCACGACGGCCAGCACCTGGACGCCTGCGAGGTGCAGCGAGGCCCTGGGCGTGGAGCGTGCTGGTGAGGGCCGCTGCGCCCGTGGGCAGATCGCTGACGACTACCACCGCATCTGGGGCCAGCGCCCCTGCCGCCCGCAGCGCGAGGACTTCAACAAGACGGCGAGCCTCTGCGAGCGCGCGGGGAGAGGCCCCCAGGACTGCCCCGTGTTCTGGCTCCGCGGCATGGCGCCGCGCAGCTGGACGGTGCCGCCGCCCTGCGCCGCGCGGCACGAGCCAGGGCTGCTGGGGGCGGCGGCTAGCGGGGCTCGCCTGGCACCCGAGGCGGGGCGCCACTTCGCCTGCGGCGACGGCAGCAGAGGCGAGGAAGCCTCCGACCCGAGGTACCGCCGTTGCGGCTGGGGATGGTGCCTGCTCGAGGGCCCGCCAGGGAGCCCAGCCCTGAAGGGGGGGGCGTTTGGCCCCCTCGCAGGACACAGGCAGACGAACAACCGTGCTGACATGACGAGTCTCCTCTCCGTTTTTCAGCACACCAGCGGAGAAGTAGAGTATTGGACAGACAGCCACATTCTTTTCAAGGGCTGGAATAGGAGGAGACACATCAAGCCAGCCAGCTGGTCAGTGAACGGAGACCTTTGGGAATCCCTAGGCTCAGAGTGGCGCTCGAGAGGCTCTGCGGTTGTCACTGTTAAGTTCCTCAACAGCCACCTAGCCCCCCAGGGGGCGATCGCCCGTGGTGTCCCAGTCTTGGCCTGGGTGGGGAACCAGATTGCACATGAAATGGCGGCACCGAGCCGCCGAGGCTCACGCCATCCCGCGGAACCAGCTTGACTGTTTCAAGTGGGTGAATTCTGTGTTGGCGTTGGTCAGGCTCCGCGTTGCGAGGGCCACTTTGTGTGCGTTCGAGTCCGAGGAGCGTGCCGCCCCGACCTTGCGGCAGGAGCGGAGGCTCCTCCGCAGGTCGAAGCCGTCGGCACTATCCCGCGCACATGGGTCCTCCTCGCACAAGCTCGTGCAGGAGGGCCGCGCGCGATGGGCATGTATGTGTTGTATGAGCAGCGTGAGCACGAGTGCATCCAATCGTGTACTGCAAACGTGGTTTTGTACCGAGTGCCCTGGTCCCCCCTCGCCCCAGCCCCAAGCGCGCGCTTGTGTAGCCATCGGCTCCCGCATGGTGCACTGGTCCCACACCTGCACGTACTATGGGCCGCATTGGGTGTGCACGCGTTGTGGCTGCAGGGCGCAGAAGGGTGTGGGCCACATGAGGGATCTCGGCAAGGAGTGTAAGTGTGAGCGGGGCGAGCCCCCCACTAAGATGGGTTTGTGGGTCCTCCAACGGCTCTCCGGGGGTAGGCCTCTCAAGTGAGCCCCTTTCGAGAGGCGTTTCCGACTGCGTCGGCTTGGGGCAATCCTGGGTAATCCATTCCTTTTTCCTTCTCCTTGAACAATTCTTCCTGTCGCACCCCAAGGTTAGTTTTCAGGGCAGGCCAGGCGTTTGGCCTGAGATCTCCCCACCATCTATGACCCTGAAGCTTCAAAAGTGGCAGCAGCTTCGCAGATTGAGGGCGGGTGGCTTTCAACACGTGGTTCTCGCATGAACGCCGCGCACATTCGTTTTAAACAATTGCAAGAGCCTCACGGATTGAGGCGGTTGGTGTTCGCAGTGTGGCTCTCGCGTTAGCGCCGCGCACATTCGTTTAAAAATAGCAAGAGCTTCACGGCTTGAGGGCGGTTCTTTTTCAAAACGTGGCTCTCGCCATAACGCCGCGCACATTCATTTAACACAAGTGCAAGGGCTTCACGGATTGAGGGCGAGTGGTGTTCAACATGTGGCTCTCGCCTTCGCGCCGCGCACATTCGATTTTAACATTTGCACAGGCTTCACGGATTAAGGGCGGCTCCTTTTCAACACGTGGCTCTCGCCGTAGCGCCGCGCACACTCGTTCTTCAACTTTACACGAGTCTCACGGCTTCCAATGATCAGCGTGCGAGCAATCATGTGCAGGAAAGAGTCAGGATTAGGAGGGCGCCACAGTTACCTTGATTAGCGCTGTTGAAGTCCCAGTAATGGCGCTCTGGCCTGATTCTGGATCTTCTAGGCGCAACAGTCAGGTTGATCCGTGGCGTTGGAGTCCCGAGAATAATGTTGTGGCATTCCTTGGGGTCTTCAAACAGTCGTCTTCCAGCGAGGCAGTTACTTCAGTGAAAGTGAAGAGGTGTAGGGGCCTATGAAGAGGGAGTTCCGAGGGAGGGTCAATTTCAACATCATTGATGACTCTTGGGTTTGCACTGGTCATTCGTCTCCTCCTCCTCCTCCTCCTCCTCCTCATCAGGCTGCCCCCTCCCCAGACCTGGCGGTGCCGGACGGGCCTGAGCGCACAGGTGTCCCAGGGGGTTCGCCACCGTCTTGAACACCACGTTCGCCGCCCGCCAGGGGCTGCGTTCGCAGGGGGGAGCCGCTCGCAGCACGGCCAATCCGCCGTCGCAATGCCGCCCGCCCCCCCCACCTCCTCCACCCTCCTGTTTTGTTTGTTCCTCCACATGCTCCTCCCGCTTCGTCCTCCCTCCTCGTTTTCCCTCCCTCCTCCGCCCTCCTTCCTCCTCCGCCTCCTCCTGCTGTTCTGCCCCCTGTTCTCCTCCTCCTCCGCCGCCGCCGCCCCAATCCCTCGCCCTCAGAAATGGCTCCTCCCTGTCACACTGCCAGGCGTATCGCCAGGGCGGGCCAGGCGTGTCGCCTTTCGCCTCAGACTTCCTCGCTGTTTAGCTTGAGATGTCCACCATCTGCACGGGTGGAGGGCGGGTACTTTTCAAAATGGAGCTCTGTCCTTGGCGACGCTTACTGTGCCGACAACATCCAGCAACGAGGTTCTCGCCCTGGCGCCGCATACCCTCGTCTCAAAAAACCGCCTCATAACCACACGGGTAGACAGCAGTTACTGTTCAAACTGAGAGCTCCTCAAGCAATACGGAATAACACGAACAATGATAACAGCAATAAGAAGATGCAGTGTAGCCATGGCGCTTACGATCGTGAGAATACGAATGCCTCACAAGCACATACTGCGCACCAGTCACACAATAGAGGGCGGCTTCTTTTGAAAATGGTGCTCTCGCTCGATACTTCGCTGTGTTATGGCAGGCGCCTTCGACTGTCCAAAATCTACACGGGTTGAGGGCGATCCCTTTTGAAATCGGGGCTGTCGCGGGGCACTTCCTTGAACTTCACGGCTCCACCTTGTCGCATCCGCCCTACCTCGAAGGACAGTAGGCTGTTCGTTCAATACACAGCCCCCGCCTGAACTGCGGGCCCATGGAACGGTCGTCTCTCAAGGGAGGCACTTCGCGCAGCGCAAGACGAAACATATTCAAACGGCCTTATGACAAAAAAAGACTTGGACCAGGAGGGGGTACCGTGCCGGCGAGGCCGCAAGGACGCATCGCAAGAAATAGAAACCTGAGAGTCCTAGAGCGAGGTGCAACTGAAGGGATGACCAGAGCACCCTAAAAGTTGCAATTTCCTAACGCCCGCGGGAAGGCGTTGCGCAGCGCGCGGAGCTACGACACCCGAGGTACTCCGACGAACAACATCAAGTTTCTTGGTACACGTCCCCACTGCATTGCAGCATGTACACCTTGGGGCTCCCCCCTGGCACTCCTAGGCGTGTCGGTTAGGCTGACGAGACGTGACGCCTGAGAATTCCTCACCATTGATGATCCTGAAGCTTAAAATTTGCAACTGTTGCATCGATGGGCCAGAGGTCGGTTTCCAAATGTGGTTGTCGCCTCGACGCCGCGCACATTCGTTTTCCAAAGTCTGCAGCGACTTCACGGATGGAGCACACGTCTGTTCAAAGCTTGACTATCGTTTCAGCGCTGCGCACAGTCATCTTGAAGTGTGCAACAGTTTCATGTGTGGAGCACCAATCGTTTTGAAAGTGGGGCTCTCGCCTCAGCGCCGCGCACATTCGTCTTGAAAGTTTGCCGAAGATCCACGGATGGAACACAATGGTGGTCTCGCCTGTAAGCTGCGCGCATCACGTGCAACAGCGTGCAACAGCTGTGCAATTGAAGCACCAGTGGTGTTCATAATGTGGCTCTCGCCTAGCGCTGTGCACATTCGACAGAGAAACTTGCAACAGCTTCACGGGTCGAGGCCACATCGTTCTCAAAAGGTGGCTCTAGTCGCAACGCCGCGCACAATCGTCTTGAACATGTGCAGCAGTTTTACGCGCGGAAGCGGTGTCGTTTAAATTCGGAACTCTCGCCTCAGCGCCGTGCGCGCTCCTTCAAAATCTATCGCCTGAGACTGTGCTCTGTCTAAGAACCCGAGACTTCCGCACACGTGGCGCTGCACGGATTCATGGCGGCGCTTCTTCAAATGCAAGCTGTCGCTTGGACATATCGCTGGACACCTCGCTGAACTGTCTGGCCATTGTCGGACTAACAAAAAAAGATGCGTAACCCTATGGGAGGGGACCCAAGTTAGGAGGGACGAAAACATTAGGGTTCAAGGGGGTATGTTCTGCTGGTGTAGCAGACCAAACCGCGAATAATGACTTTCCCGAGTGCGAAGGCGGGGACCTCAGTGAGGCCACGTCTGCATCGTGTAAGTAGGGTTAGGGGTTCTTCTGTGCTCGATGATTGTCGTTTCGCGTTGTTGGCTACGCGTCCCAAGTGCGAGGATGCTCTTTTTCAAAGCTACGCCCTCGCCGACATGGCAGGTCCAACTGTGCTGTTTTTTCCAGGGGGGGGGGGGCGCTTCTCGCAGTGACGAGGAGGGCTCATAAGGGGCACATGAGAAGGGGACTCGGGACGGGAGAGCGCGTTGCTGCAATCGCTTACGCCTCGTTGGATTACTCTGGAATCTAGTCCAGTCCTCCTCCTCCTCCTCCTCC
>CAUYUJ010020270.1:434119-441619 GCA_963575745.1 Prorocentrum cordatum
TGCGTGTGCGTGTGCGTGTGCGTGTGCGTGTGCGTGTGCGTGTGCGTGTGCGTGTGCGTGTGCGTGTGCGTGTGCGTGTGCGTGTGCGTGTGCGTGTGCGTGTGCGTGTGCGTGTGCGTGTGCGTGTGCGTGTGCGTGTGCGTGTGCGTGTGCGTGTGTGTGTGTTGTTGGATGGGGTCCCCGCTCGAGCGGGAGCCCCCCTCGGAGCCTGCCACGCACTCGTGCCTCTAGCGCTTTCATCGCCTGGCCTTTCCCCGTTCCTCATCCCTCTAGGGAGGCATCTGGTCAGCACTCGACATGGGAAAACGGCCCTCCTGCAATCGCTCCGCGAGGCCGCCATGCAGCGGCGGCGGCGGCGGCCGTCAGCCCTCCTCCGCCGCCGCCGCCGCCGCGTGCCTCGGCGGCCTCCTCTCCCTGGCGAAGCGGCCCCCTCCCTTCACTGCGCGCGCCCCTCGGCCTCGAGCGAGCTCCGCCGTCGGGCCGAAGGGCGAGCCGATCGAGGCGCCGCGACGCCCGGCACGTGCGCCGAGGCGCGCGTGGCCTCTGCCTCGGGGCCACAGGCTAGGACCCCCGAGGCCGAACACTGCCAGAGGCCTTCCGCCGTCAACTCGTCACGACGCGGGGCTCGGGGAACGCGCTGGGAGCGCGCCCCGGGGAGCGCCCCCGAAAGGCGCTCAGAGAGCGCTCCGGGGAGCGCCCTGGGGCCTCGCAAGCTGACAGAGGCCTCCGGAGAGGACCCGGAAGCGGCCCAGGGCGCCGAAGGAGGCCTCGAGCGCTGCTGCCTCGGACGGCTAGAGCCTCGGGTCCTCGAGCCTCGGGGGAGCGACCTTCGGATCCTAACCCTGGCCTGCGGCGGCCGTTTCGGGCAAGTCGGGCCACCCAGGTATGCCCTCGGCGAGGCGCCGCTGCTGGGAGGCATCCCCGCGCTGAGAAACCGTCGAGATCCGACGAGAACGCCAGGAGCCTCCGAAAACCAAACATTGCGTGAGCAACTAAAGACGGACCCCTTGGAAGGGAACCTGAGTTAGGAGGGCCAGAAACATTAGAGATACAGGGGTCTTCTCTGCAGATGTTTGAAACCGAACTGACGAGATCTATGATCCGAATGCAAAGACGGAGACCTCAGCGAGGCCACGCCTTCATCGCGTTATTAGGGTTAGGGGCTCCTTTGTTCTCGATGATCGTGGGTCCTGCCGCAGTCCACCAAAGTTAGCCGGGGGAGCGGTCGAGTTGCCCTCCTGCTCCTCCTCCTCCTCCTCCTCCTCCTCCTCCGTCCTCCTCCTCCTCCTCCTTTTCGTCCTCCTCCTCCTCCTCCTCCTCCTCCTCCTCCTCCTCCTCCTCCTCCTCCTTTTCTTCCTCCTCCTCCTCCTCCTCCTCCTCCTCCGCCTTCTCCTCCTCCTCCGGCTTCACCTCCTGCCGCAGCCCACCAATGTTGGCCGGGGGCGCCGTCGAGCTGCCAGGGGCCCCCACCAGCGGCTGCCCGCGGCGACTCCAGTGCACAGAGTGCCCGCGCCCGCGGCGCCGCTGGGCCGAGGCGGCGAGGCGAAGCGGACGAGCGTCTTCCGAGGCCCCGCCGGGGCGATTCTATCGGCGAGACGGCTCGGCTGCGAGCGAGGGGGGAAGTGCGAAGGAGAAGGCCTTCTCAGAAGGCGGCGGGCCTTCTCAGAAGCCCTCGCGCCTTCTGAGAAGTTTGTGAACTGTCTCTTCGGGGAAGGCTCAAGGAAGCTTCCCGGAAGGCCGGGGAGCTTCCGAGCCTTCTGAGACGGCCCGCCCCTTCTCACTTCCCCCCCCTCGCTCGCCGCCGAACGGCTGCGGAGCAGGGCTGGGCCAACCCCAGATCTCTGGGTACCGGAATTTTTCGGTCACAATCGGTAGCGACCGATCGGCATTCCAAATCGGTCGCGGCCGATCGGTCGCGGCTGACTCTGAAGCAATCGGTCGCGATCAAGAGGGCTGCGGAGCAAGGCTCGGCCAACCGCTGGCATGTTTTCAGATTGGTCTGCCGCGAGATGGACCCAACAAGCGGTCGGGCTAGTGGCGGGACGCGTCCATAGCGAATTAGGGCGAAAGTCCAAGAAGGGCAAGACGGGAGAGCGAAGCGGCAGCGGAAAGACCAGATAGCTCTCAGACCATATAGGAACACAACTGGCGCCGGGGGTGACCAACTGCTGACATCGACCGGTGTGACTTTGTTAATGCGCGGCCCCAGAGGTCCCAGCCCTTTTCCCGAGGGGAATGGTAGAGGGAAACAATTGATGAACACTCCCCACCCCCCAATTTCGAAGTTGGCACGCGCTTGGAAGATTGCGGTCGAAATGCAACTCATCAGGCCACCGCCAGTTTTGATCATTGTGAGAGGAGGACAGTGACAGATCAGGATGTCCCGAGTGTTCGCAATTTTCCGAGGACTGGAATTGATCGTCCCAAATCCATGTGGCCCTTGGGTTCGGAGGCCGGAATCGATGAAAAACGCCAGAAACAACAAAAACAAGATCGCCGGAGATTTGGGACGAGCAAGAAAAGCGGTGGATGTATGGAGCGCACGAGAGAACACGGCAGCATGCTGCGATCCTCGGCACAGGCGGGCTCATCTGCACTGGCGGCTTGTCGCTATCTTCGTCGTCCGACGAGCTAGACTCCTGGGGGACAGGCTCTCATCGCGAAGGATCCTGCCAACCAGCTAGCACCCATAGTGGTTGTCATAACCATGCCATTGTCATTCAGGTCGCGTTCAACAACACTGTGGACCCTGCATGCCAAATACCACATCGCCAATCCGACCCACGCTACCATGTGCTGAAATAACAACCGCTCACACTCCAAACGCCCGTTAGACCGGGAAGTGATCCAGCGAAGAAAATGTGCCAGCGGTCTGCGGAGCAACACCCATGACACACTGGCCAACGTGTACAAATCTCTCGCCACGGGGCCTCCACCCAAGGCTGCCCCAGATGAAGGTGTAGGGCGGAAGCCACGAGCGGCGGCGAATGTATCCACACCCACGCCCTCGCGGTCTGGATCCTGGGACGCGATCCCGCGGATACGCGGTCGCACGGATACGGTCCGCGCGGGGCATCCTCGAAGAAACACCCCGTATCCGCGGAGTCACTGCCCAGGGGCCCATCCCGCGAGGCCGCGGATACGGATATGGTTTCGCGCCCACAAAGTTCTGCTGGGGCGACGATCAAGAGTGGCCCCTTCCAATCGCATGTACTACCAGTGTCTCCAACGGCCTTTCTTTCTTTGATCCTCGTCACCAGACGCGACACCTCTTGCAGCTGCACCGCTTCCTGCTACCTTCCTTTGCCCGAGCCCCCGTCGGGACGGGCCAGGAGAAGGGGGCGGGGGGGGGGGGGCAAAAAGGGGGGGGGCATCTGGGCGCCGGGGGCGCCAGCGTAGTTAGCGAGAAACAAAGCCAGGCGGAAGGGCCGAAACCAGCTGCAGGAAGCAGATTTCGTATCCCCGCCCCCCTTTGCAAGAATCCCTCGTTTCGCCCGACCCGGCTCGACCTCCGCCCTCCCAACACTCTTGCCCTTTTGCATGCAGCCCTCTTCTTCAGGCTGCTGCGGCGCCAGCTTGGTCGACACCGTCGTGTGCCGTGCCCAGAGATGCGACGTCTTGCTATTTTGCTCGACAGCGGGGTCCTCAGAAGTCCCGACCCCCTCCCGGCTCCTGCCGAGCCCCTTCTTGACGGTCCCGGGCCCCGGGCAAGGGGCTCCAGGGGTCGACAACGGCCGAACGCCATGGGACGTGAGTTCTTCGCGACACGAGGGGGGTCCGCCACCGTCGTGTAAGTGCCCTCTGCTTCCTGAGCTCTGCGCCGCCTGGCCCCGGGCCGCTCCCACCAAAAAAGCGTCGCCGCCTCGACGGCGGCGCGCCCTCCCGCCGCGCAGATCCTCGAACAGCGACGTCTGCTTCCGCAGATTGGCCATGGTCGGCGGGGCCCGCCTTCCGACCACCCGCGGCTCTGGCGGCCTCGCCATGGCGGTGGCTCTGCTGCTGTAAACTCCTCCTCCTCCTCCTCCTCATGCTCCTCCTCCTCCTCCCTCCTCCTCCTCCTCCTCCTCCTCCTCCTCCTCCTCTTCATCCTCCTCCTTACCCGAGGGCATGATCAGATGGGACCCGAAAGAGCTCAGGCAGTCGCTCATGAGTGTGACGGTGGCACAGCCTGGTACGAGGGAACAGATACGACAGGATATCGAGCGGGAGAACGCGATGCTGACCGAGAGGCACTTGTGGGTTTGCCCGGTGATCGAGGACGGAAGTGAGTGCGATAGGACATCCACGACCGAAGAAAGTTTTGAACGCACACAGCAAAAACACTATCGGCTTCAGCGTTTCGCGTTTGTCCGCACCCCAAATAATCAGTGCATTTCGGGTGATCCGATACTAGCAGAGAGGTCAAATGCCGCTAAAGACTTGGAAAGCTCGATGACAAAAAAAGAGATGTGGGCCAACCAGAACTAATCATAGTTTGCCGGTGGTGGAATCGGACTGGACGTAGATCTGCGGGGGACAATCATCATCACGACAGGAAGACGCTGCGGAAGAGAACGAGTTCGGGCGGGCACCGGCTTGGGCAGGCAAGCAAAAAACACAAGGAGGGCAAGGAGGACGCAAATCCAAGAAGGGCAAGGGTGCGGGCAACGGAGATACGAGGGACGGCACGCTGGACCTGGCAGTGGCAACGGCGAAGCTGACACTTACGATCGCGAGGTAAAACACAGGATTGCCACCAGAGTTGTATCTAACCTGGAAGTTCCTGACGGAATGCAACATTATAGAAAAGGCCACGAAGGCGGGCGTCAAGTACAACAAGGACGTCCAGGAGCTCGAGCAAATGAATGACAAAGTATGGAAAGGGCGTGGCAAAGGACTCTCGGACCGCCACACCTCGTCATCTGGGCGGCGACTGTGTCGGCCATTGGCGACAATATCACGGACGAAGAAAACAAGAAGCCTCTTCTACGGTACTACAACGAGAAGGCGATGAGCCCAGGCCCGCAGGTGTGGGGGGGGACGATGACGCACTTCACGGTCGAGCACGACAACCTGAAGAACAAGCACAACCAGAACATGAACAGAGTGCCTTGGGCCATAAGCCCTGGCTACCGCGACACCGTCGAGAGCGTCCTGCTGGAGCAAAGCAAGGACGAGAAGGGCCAGAGCAGGCCGGGGCAGGCCCCGCGAGGGCGGCCCGAGCCTGAGATAGGCAGCAGGCTGAAGGCCTTCGCCTGAGACCGGGACCACGAGGTCCTCTTCCGAGGGAGGCGAATGAAGTGATCCTCCATCCACCTCCAGCACTCCTGAAAATAGTGCCGGATTTCATCAAAGAGTTCGCTGGGAGGGGGGGAAGACGAGCCCCCCGCCCCTGGCCCGTTTCCTCGACCCCCGATGCCCCTCAGGCTCTCATGTTACGAAGGCCAGGGGAGCAAGAGCGGGAGAACCAGGAAGCGGGAGAGGTGCGAGACCAGGATAGAGGAAGAGGCACAGGTCGTGGAGGGAGGAGAGGAGGAGGTAGGAGGCGAAGGGGTCACAACCAGGCGAGAGCCGTGAGGCGAGGGATGCTGGTGGGGGCCGCGACGGATGCGCTATTGCGCTGCACCTGCTGCAGTATAATTATCTACGAGCTTGAAGCATCGAAACTAATTGAAGCCCGACTATAGGCCACCAAGTGTACTGTTGAGGTTGGAAGTTGGGTCCTGGCGCATTGATCATTAGTCCGCCTCCTGCTCTTCATCCCCCTCCTCCAACTCCACCACCACCTCCTCATTCTCTTCCTCCTCCTCCTCCTCCTCCTCGTCCACCTCCTCCTCCTCCTCCTCCTTCTCCACCTCCTCCTCCTCCTCCTCCTCCTCCTTCTCCCCTCCCTCCCCCCCCCTCCTCCACCTCCTCCACCTCCTCCTCCTCCTCCTCAAACTCAAACTCAAACTCAAACTCCTCCTCCTCCTCCTTTTCGTTCTCTTGTTCTTCCTCCTCCTCCTCCTCTTCCACTCCCTCCTCCTCCTTCTCCTCCACCTCCTCCACCTCCTCCTGCTCCTCCTGCTCCTGATCTCCGACGATGTGATTTCTCAACTTGGCATTTTTGTCCTCGATTTGGGCCCTCAGGGACCGCTACCAGGGCTGGGGTAATCAAAGACGGATCAAGGGCGAAAAACTGTCCCTGGGGAAAGGGTCGGGAGCCCGACATTGGCTCTGCTGCTTGTACCATAATGTTCTCAGACGAGGTGTCGTTTTCAGTCGTGACGCTGTTCCTTCATTTCAACCACCAAGGGCAGCCATTGTGGAGACAGCAGGCGACCACAACCACATCGAGGACACGCTCTGGAGTGGTGTGCTGCGCACGCGAACAGATCGCCGGAACATCAAAACCGCAGTGTTCATGACGAGGTCGGTGGGTTCTCCCCCGAAAGACCCTCCACAAAACTCCGCTTCAATGCGGTTGAGACTCTCTCTTGTGCCCTGAACGATCGAGCACAGGGACAGACAAAAAAGGATCCAGAGAAACTGCCCCCGGGGCAGGGGTCGGGAGCTCTTGTACCGCGGATTCATTTTGAGATGCGCGACGAAAAGCAACTGGTCTTGCGCACAATGGCACAGCGACCGTACGCGGTGGCTTAGGATGGAAGCCCGGTTTCCCCCGGGGCCGTAGGCGACCCGAGGAGGACGAGGAGGAGGAGGAGGAGGAGGAGGAGGAGGATGAGATGGAGGAGGAGGAGGAGGAGGAGGAGGAGGAGAAGGACGGGTCGCCTAGGCCCTTCGGAGAAACCCTCCAGCCTAGGAGGGGCGCCAGCGAGGGCGCTTATGCGCGACCTCACGAGGGCAGCTTGCACGCGAGTGTCCGCCCAGTCGAACCTGTTTCCCTGCGTCGTCCACGTCGGAGGATGTCGAGGCTTGCTGCTCTCAACAACCCAGATCATTGGATACCGGATGTGTTCGGTCGCGGCCGAAAAAAGCTGTATCAACTCATCAAGGAGGGCTCCAGAAGTCTCGACCCATTCCCCGGGACCGGTTATTCATCCTGAGTCGTTTTTGACGGTCCCGGGGTCTGGCGAGGGCCTCTGGAAGCCGAAGACGGCAAAAGAAACTCCGTCTTGTTATTTTCAATATGCTGGATCTCTGGGTATGGCGGACACGAACACGGCGGGAGGTTGTTGGGGTCTTCGGCCTCTGGGGGGGCCCTCGCCGGACCCTGGGGCCGTCAAGAAACTTCTCAGGATCACAAGCGATACGATCGAAGTGGTCACGGATGGGCTACACGCAGGAGTGACCCTGGGCAAGAGTGACCTTCAGGGGACCCCTTGGGGACACCACCAGGAACGCAAGCCGCTGCCATCGCACAGCATTCAGAGGTCGGGGGGGCCCATCGGCCCCGGACCACAAGTCACTCTGGCGACAGGCCACTCTTACTTCTAGTCGAACCGAAACATCGAGCAAGAAGACCGACTGGGAAGGCAGGAAACCCTGATGGGCCAAACGTAGGGGAACGAACAATTACGT
>CAUYUJ010020270.1:446619-481619 GCA_963575745.1 Prorocentrum cordatum
ATAGCCCCGTGCTTGCTTCAATAGTCTTACTGTCGTAGTGTGATAGAGGTAGTCCCCTACTGTAGTGCCCGAGCACAGAAGTAGTATCCTCGACCTCGAATGTTTTAGCGGTAGTGCTGTAGGCATACCGCTGCACTAGAGGAGAATGGTGCTGTACTGCTGTAGCAGTGGCACTGTGGAAGCAGTGCTATGATACAGTATTCGTGTGAGCGGTCCTCTACTACTGCCTGCAGTGGGAACGCAGTATGATCGCAGCGCTGTCGTGGTAGGACAATACTGTAGTGCTGTAGTGGTGGCACTGTCATAGTCGTAATATAATACTTTCAGTACTGAACAGTAGTAGGTACTGTACTGGTGGTGCTTTGGTACCGTAATAAAACAATAATAGTATTGCATTAATGGCATGCAGCACTGCAGTACTCCTGTAGCTGCAATGGTCGTACACAGGTCTTGCAGCACATATTATACTCTAGCACTTGCTGTAGTAGTCGCGCTGTAGTGTTCAGTAGAAGTAGTGCACTACTGGAGTATTCGAGCACAGTAAGAGTATCCTCGAACTGTTGCGGTTTAGTGGTAGCCTTGTGAGAAAAATGTTGTACTATTGTGGAAGCGTGCTGTACTGTAGCAGCGGCACTGTAGGAATAGGACTCTACTGCAGCACTCGTATGAGCAGTGCTGCACGGTTGTCTGCAGTGAGTGTACTACAGTGCTGTAGTAGGAATTGCGCAACGACGTAGTATCGCAACAAGGTTGTAGCATTTCAAGACTGCAGTGCTGCAGTGGTGTCGCTGTGTCGTCGTACAGCACTGGTGCAGTAGCACTGAAGTAGCGGTACTCTGCGACTGCAATAACAGTATTGTGATACTGGCAGCAGTAGTAGTGGAGCTCGAACACTGGAGTGCTCAAGAAGGGCCGCCATACCCTAGTACTATAGTGCCGCAGTAGCGCTGTACTTGTAGCAGTCTATGAAAGTCGGAGTAATACTCTGGTACAGTAGTAGTGGTAACGCTGTAGTGGTGGCTGGAGGAGCAGCACAAGATTGCAAAACCTTGGTAGTGTAGCAACACGGTCGTACTGTTGTAATCGTAACAATGTTGTGGGGCGTAGTAGTACTATATAACTTTAACTGTAGTACTGTTGCAGCAATGCCGTAGTAATAATACCCGGGCGTTGTAGCAATAGTAGGGCTGATGCTCAGGCTAGTCTTTGGCTGAGGCTGGGGCTAGGCTTAGGCCGAGGCTTAGGCCGAGGCTGAGTCTTATGTTAGGTTGAGGCTGAGGCTCAGACTGAGTCTGAGGTTTACGCTATGCTGAGGCTTAGGATGGGCTTCGGCTAGGCTGGCTCAGGCTGATGCTTCGGCTAGGCGGAGGCTGGTGCTTAGGCTCAGGCTGCGGTTCAGGCCAGGCTCAGGCAATGCTTAGGCTGAAGCTTAGGCTACGCCGAGGCTAAAGCTTAGGCTTAGGCCAGGCTTAGGCCAGGCTTAGGCTAGGCTGAGGCAGAGGCTGAGGCTACGCTGGGCAGAGGCTGAGGCTAGGCTGAGGCCGAGGTTATACTGAGGACGAGGCTGAGGTTGATGCTTAGGCTAGGTTTCGGCAAAATGTTGGTTGGGACTCAAGCTAGGCTAGGTTAAGGTTCAGGCTAGGAGTAGGCTGATGTTTAGGCTGATGACGGCGGAAAGAGAGGGAAAGAGAGAGAGAGGAGAGAGGGGAGGCAGCGCCGAGAAAAAGCAAGCAGCAAGCCGACGACACGCTCCGCCTCCCACAAACAAACTCATTTAAAACGCAGGCGGGGGAATCGAGCCCTGAACCGGAGTGATTCTCGCCGATAGTCTTGGTGACGGAGCCACTGACTTTGGCAGTGATGGTGGCACACGTAGTCTCGAACTCTTCGCGGCAGACCTGGCGCAAGTACTCGTCGGAAATCAAATCGTCGAGGTCATCTCCCGAGGGGCCATCTCTTTCAGGGTTGCGGGTGGTAGATCCAGCAGAGCGCTTGCGTACAACAGAGCGAGAACCACCTTTACCCCTGCCATGACCGAAGATCTCCTGCGAAGGGAACGTCGGGACGAGCTCAGCGTCAGCTGCGATGTCCCGCTTCTCTGGCGAATTAGTCTCAAGCACGACATCGGCCATCGCTGGAAGGGAGTCGTGGCGTGTCCGCCAGCCGCTGAAGGCTGGATCGCTCTCAGAAAAGAGCTGCCTCACTCAAAACGGGCATGTCCCGATCTTGAGCCGAAAAGGCAACGGAGGAGGAGGAGGGGGAGGAGGAGGAGCAGGAGGAAGAGGGGGAGGAGGAGGAGGAGGGGAAGGAGGAGGAGGAGGAGGAGGAGGAGGACGAGGAGAAGGAGGAGGAGAGGAGGAGGAGGAGGAGGAGGAGAAGGAGGAGGAGGAGGGAAAGGAAGAGGGGGTGCGCGGCCGAACGCCAGCACGCGACACGCCACGCGCAGACGTCTGCCCGCGGGTCGTCGGCGGCAGCCCAGGCGTCCGACGTCGCGACCTCTCGACGACATGTGCTAGGTGGGGATTCATGTATGACCACCGCTCGGGGGGATCGATCTTCGGGGACGTCGGCAAGCGGCGGATACGCATGCGCTTGGCAACCCAGGGCCCGAATAGATCCAGATCCAACGCCCGCCGAGCTCCCCGACGATCGATCCTCCGAGCGCTGGCAGTGGACGGACAAACTCCCGCCTCGGAACGCGAGCCTCGGCTCTCCCGAGCCCATCCCAGGCCAGGGACCGGTTCTTCTCGCAGCGGGTCGGGACGCGATGACCCAATGGGCCGAGCACGCCCCCCCCCCCCCGGGAGGCGGGAAGCACCACGGCAGGAACGCCCGTCACGAGTTTCCTTCACGACGCACAGAAAGGCCGAGGCGATCGCCGCGACGAGCCCGCGGACAGCCAGGGCTGCGGCGGCCGCCGGCGGCCGCGGCGACCGCGGCGACGGCAGCGGCTACCGCGGCGGCCACTGCGGTGGCCAAAGGCGGTGGCGGCCGAGGGCGGCTGGGGCGGTGGCCGAAGGCGGCGGCGGCCGAGAACGGCCGCGGCGGTGGCCGAAGGCGGCGGCGGCGGCCGAGGGCGGCGGCGGTCAAAGGGCGGCGGAGGCGGGCGAGCAGAGGCCTCGCTCGGTGCGCCCGAGCGGGCGCCGCGGCGGCGGAGGGGATGGCGGGCCAACCGCCCGCGGCGCCGCCCGCCGCGGCGTCGCCGGGCGCCGCGCCGGTCTCCACCACCGCGGCGGCGCCTGGCTCTCGGAGAGGCCGGGAAGGGCTCAGAGAGCCAACGCACTGCGCAAAGACAAAGCAAACAACGGCTTTCCCCGCTTGCGGGCGCTATAGAAGCCCCCAGACCGCCAAATGCACCCGGCGCGACGCCAACTGGGGCAAAGCCTGGGCAGAGTGCCTGGCATTGCTTGGCATTGCCTGGCATTGCTTGGCATTGCTTGGTTGGCAGTGCTTGGCAATGCTTGGCAGTGCTTGGCATTACTTGGCACTGCTTGGCATTGCTTGGCATTGCTTGGTATTGCGTGGAACAGGCAAAATAGTAAGAGTACGAAACACTGGGGGCGGGGAACCCGGGGAACCCGAGGAACCCAAGGAACCGGAGGAACCTGGGGAACCCGAGGAACTTGGGAAACCCGGGGAACCCGGGGAAACGGGAACCTGGAGAACCGGGGAAACCCGAAGGACTTTGGGAACAGGGGAACCCAGAGAACCCGGGAAACCCGAGGAACCCGAGGAACCTGGGGAACCCGAGGACCCTCTGACTGAGAAACGGGCAACGTAACAATAGGAGGCACCGAGGGCGGGGACCCGGGGAACCAGGAAAACCTCCGAGCAACCCTTGTATGTATAAATAACTCCTTGCTGTCACACCCCTGGACTTGTCGGTATAGGGCGGGTTGAGCGTTTCAACTTCCTCACTTACGATCCTCAAGCTGGAATCTTGCAACCGTTTGACGGATGGGTGGGTGGTTTTCACCATGTGGCGCTCGCCTTGGCACCGCGCGCATTTGTCAGAAAAAAAACTGCAACGGTCTAAGGGATGGATGGTTTTCAAAATGTTGTTATCGCCCTAGCGCTGCGCACAAACGTCTTACCCAGATACAGCAGCTTCAAGGATGGAGGGCGGGAAGTGTTCAAGATGCTGCTGTCGCCTCAGCGCTGCGAACATTCATCTTATCAGTTTGCAAGAGTCAAGTTGAAGGGCGGTGCTTCTTCAAAATGTTGTTCTCGCCTTTGCACCGCGCCCATAAGTTTGAAAGTCTGCTACAAGTTTACAAATTTCCATGGCCGAAGTCCCAAGAGAGGCGTGCTCGCAACATGTAGGAGTGTCCGAGAGCAGCCGTGTCCTTGATTCACGGTGCTGAAATCCCAGGAACGGCTGCCTGGCATGATTTAGATTGCCAGGACGCAACAGCCACATTGATTTGCGAAGCTAAAGTCCCAGGAATGGCGTTTTTGGCGCGATTGGACATTCTCAAACGCTTGTCTTCAAATGGGACTATTGCCGTAACGGAAAATAACATCCTGTCGGGCCCTATGGAATGGGATCCTGGAGGGAGGGTTCGGTGCACCATCGCTGATGCGTCTTGGGGTACACTTGGTCCTCATCCTCATCCTCATCCTCATCCACAGCAGTATCACCATCATCCGCAGCATCATCATCAGCATCAGCAGCATCATCATCAGCATCATCATCATCATCATCATCATCAGCAGCATCATCATCAGCAGCATCATCATTATCATCAGCCTTGTCATCATCATCATCAGCATCATCATCGCCATCATCATCAAACGCATCACCATCAGCATCATCATCATCAGCAGCATCATCATAACCAGCATCATAATCATCAGCATCACCAACACGGTCACCATCACCATCACCATCACCACCATCATCCCGCCGACGACAACGACAGCGGCGACGACAATGATAACAACGAAGATGACGCAGCGACGAAGACGACGACAACGATCCACACCTGGATCTGTCCAAGAGAGCGCTCCCACCAGAACCACGAAGGAAGTCTAGCTGATGGCCGCGGAAACGGCCACAGCGGCCACAAAGAGCGACGACGACGACGACCACCACGACGACGACCACAGCGACGACCACGACGACCACGACGACCACGACGACGACCACGACGACCACGACGACGACCACGACGACCACGACGACCACAACGACGACGACGACGACGACAACAACGCCGACGACGACGACGACCACGACGATGAGGACGTCGACGCCGACGCCGAAGACTCCGACTCCGACGACGACGACTCCGACTACGACGACGATAACGACGACGACGACGACGATGGCGGCAGGTGGCGGCGTCCCCATATTTTCACAACGTGGCTCCCCAGAGGTCTGGACTCTTTCCTAGGGACCCGCTTCTCATCCCGCGCCCGTTTTGGATAGCCCCAAGGCCAGGCAAACACCCCTGCCCCAAAACTGTCAAAACCATCCGTCGTGTTTTGTCCACAACGCGAGGAGGTCAGGTTTCGGGCCAGAGTTCAGGCCATTGGCGGCCGTTCAACACGATCTGGGCCCCCCTGGAACGCTCTCGGCGAGGCACAGCTGCTGGAAGGCATCCCGTGGCTGGAAGAGCCTGCGGGATCCCACGAAAACATGCAAATCTAAAACTTCGAACCTCCGCAGACCTCGAGTTTCGAACGACACGAGGACGTCGGCAAAGAGACCGACCGACGATCGGCGGGAGGATCCGCCTGTCGGCATCGCCAACACAAACGCCGCCGGGGCAGAGATGCCCTCCGCGGCCGAACCGCTGCTGGCGCAGACCGTGGAGCTCGTGCACATGGTGGCCTCGGCAGGCTGGGCGGGCCCGGCTGGCTGGCATGCGCGGAGGCGTCGGCAGTCGGCCGACGGCAGTGGACCAAGGCCCCTCCTAGCTGGGGGATCCACTGACCTGGGTCACTCCAAACCCGACCAGTCGGGCCTTGCAGGGTCCTGCAGGATCCTGCAGGATCCTGCACACTAGCCACTAACCAAGGTCAGTGCAGCCCCAGCCCTAGCTGCGCGGAAGCCTGCAAGGTCTGGCGCTCTGATTGACCCCCGTTCGCCCCCGTCTCTTGAGCCCCGGCTATAGCGCCCGCCGAAAACGATCTGGCCAGCAGGCGGAACCTCCCGCCGATCGTCGGCCTCGTCGCCGACGCCCTCCCGCCGCTCGAAGTTCGAAGGTCGAGGCTTTCGGGGGCTAGAGAGGTTCCCGAAGGCTCCTCCAGCCTGGGGATACCTTCCAGCAGCGCCTCGCCGAGAGCGTTCCGGGGATGCCCGGATCGTGCCGAACGGCCGCCGCATGCCCGAGCTTTGGCCAGAAGACCAGGCACCCTCGCGCCACGAAACAATTACGGCGGGGGGCGTTGGGCAGTGTTCGGTCACTGGGGGCCTTCGGTGGGCCCCAGGGCCCAGACGCCGTTACAAAACTACGGTGGGGGCGCTGGATAATAGAAGAAGAAAGACTGGGCGAATGAGGCCCCTGGTGACGAATCCCTTTTCCTCTCAACATTGCATTTGGGCCAAAATTGCCTGCAGCCAATTCAGTTCCATCTCTCTGCTAGCTTGCAAAGGGCTCCACTAGCCCCCAAACGGGGGCCTCCTAGGCGGGCACTTTAAACCCGCCAAGTCTCTCACCGCACCTTTTAGCACGGCACACAGTCACACAGGACTGGAGCATCGACCGGGACCCCGAGAGACCTCATCAGGGCATACATACACGCACATCCCCTCGGAGTCGCGTCGAAACCTCGTCCGACTCCGCTCTCGTAAAATCGTGGTCCTCTCGGGCCCTCTTGCAACAGAAACGAGCGCAAACCGCCCGTCAAAACAAGTAGCATTTCGCAGCACGAAACTCGCTAGCGCCACCAGGGATCCAGCCTTCAGGCGCTCAATCAAAACAAGCTTACTACCGCTGGTGTCACAACGGGGCTTACACAGCCTGCTCCTTATGGCATTGATCGCCAAATCATCCGCATGCATTGTAGAGCAAATCGGACATCCGCCTGGCGAATCATATCTCCTGGGACCCTGGACACATCCCTTGCTTGAGACTGAGATCGGTGGGCCATCCTTCTTTAAACCCAATATGGCGTCAGCCTTCTCGATAACGTATCCAACACGAAGATCTGCATAGAAAATCAAACCACCAACGATCAGAGCAATCAGCATCATCACCTGTGTCGAAACACGAACACCGTTGGATCGGTCCACCGTCTCGATCGTAGAAACCTCGCCAGTAGCATCCGTGCTCTTGACCATAATCAGTGAGCCTCCCAAACAGAGAACAATACCTCGCCGAAGTTCGCCTTCACCTCTGATAGAACTTACCATAGTATCTGCATGAACCTCAGACACCTCGTAAACATCGCCGCCATCACGATCACGCAAACCCACGGCCCACCTGTGCTTCTCAAAAGCTGCCTTCTCTAGGTATTTAGTGCTCAGATCGCTGCTGTTGTCCGCCGTCGGACTCTTGCGAATCACAAGACGCCCCTCACGGAGCAAGCCTTGAACAAACATGTGACGAAGATGAACGTGCTTCAACTTCGCAAGGCCAAGTCGGCTCTGAGATGAAATCCCAGCTGAACTACCCGACTCGAACTGCAGACTGACCCGCTGTCCTGGAAACAACTCCTCGAGAAACGACTTCACGAACAAACCCTCGCACGCTCCTGGACCCACACTGTAGATCTCCGCCTCGGCTGAAGATGTAGCTGGACTTGCCTGCATTTTGCTGCAAGCTGAAACCACCGCCTCGTTGAGGTAGACGCGTCCGATCGAAGTGCTCTTCCTTCCGATCCTGTCGCCTGCCCAATCGCTGTCCACCTTCACCTCGAGAGCGATGTTGCCCCGACCCTCTGGCACAAACAAGCTGAGCAGTCCCTGGCGCCGCCGAGGTAGCGCGCTGCTCGCTTGAGATGCAGGGCATCTCCAATTGACGGTTGACTCATGCCCCTGCTGATCTCCATAGTCGCGACCTGCAGGTCGCACCTCTCCGAGGCCACAAACAACAGCTTCCCAGCACCTGTCCTGAACTTCTACGCGCCCCCGCCGTTGAGCAACTCTTCGCCCTCCTGCTTGGTCTCCGACTTCAAACCTGGGGCCGCCACCCCCTTCGAATCCTGAACTCCTCTGTGCCCGAGAAAACTGTCGATAGTCTCCGGCGAAATCCGAACCGAGAAACCCATCTCATCATGGAGCTTCCGAGGATACGTCCCAAGTGAACCTGCGAACTACCCCTTGTCATATCTGGAGTAATCTTCAACAGGAAGTGCTCGCCAACGCCTCGAACAAATCATCTCGTCCTTTACCTTCACCAATGGCCATGCCATCATCTACATGCCTCGCCACAAATGTCGTCGCACCTTCACTGACGTAGACGCTCGGCTCTGAAACCGACCCCCGAATGTTGAGCTTCTCGATGTTGATCTGGCTGTAGTGGGCGTCGAAATCCACCATGGCCTCGATAAGCCCGTAGATCGTGCAATTCAGCTTCCACGCGACGTCGCCTGGGTCCTCGCCATAGTTCTCGATGCAATACTGCTTGTACTCAGCTGGCGGCTCGAGGAAGACCTCTCCCCGAATCGGAGTGCGCAAGAAGCCCTTGAGATATCGAAGAACTCCACCTTCCACTTCTTGAGACTGCTGGCGCTAGTAGAATCCGTAGCGCACTCGCTCCTAGAGTCGGGGTGCACAGTAGATCCTTCGGCTTCTTCGGCATGTTAAACGGCCTCGCGCAGATCCTTGGCTTACCCCCTCAGCTCTGGCTTCGACAACCCAGACAACTGAAAGTAGGGGTCCGCCCACTGCTGCTCTTTAAACGTCCTCTTTCGCCTCGAACTCCTCTAGCGCGCTCAATCCCGCGCGCCTCGCAACTGTAATCTCCTGTTCCGCGAACTCGCGATTCATGATCACGCGCTTATTCATCTGCTCGTCGCTCTCCCTCTCGTTCGGCCCCAACTACTCCACGACCTGAATGGACATCTCCACGTCCTCCTTCCTGGCTTGCTTCGCACTGCCAACTTCTTGAGTTCCCTGGTCTGCTTCGCGCTTCTCTCCACCGCGGGCAGGCTGCTTACCGTAGAACCTAACCCTCGGAGCTGCTGGTGCCGACGAACTGGATGCTGTCGCCGATGGCTGAATGCGGTTCCGAGCCTCCTCTGCGGCTCTCGATCTGGGTGACTGCGGTCTTGGGCGCTTGCCCCCCCCGCCGTATTCTCGATCATCTGCTTCGCGCTTGGGACTTGCAGCCGCTGGTCTCGCCCTCGGTCCTGGAGCTGCCTTCGCTGCTGCCCCTGCTGCTGCTGCTTGAGCTGGTAGTGCCGCCGCTCTTCCACCAAGCCGTAACCTCTTGAACTCGGCCTGCCTCTGTCAACGCGCCGTTGTAGGAGCCTTAGGACGTCCAACGCGTCGAACTGGTGCTTGGTCGTCTTCGCACGCTTGACATCCCTATGTAGGTCTCCAGCCGGCTGCGCCGCGAACGTCCTTCAAGCCCGTCTGCGACCGCATTGGACACGCAACCTTGTCGAACGCCTCCTTGTCCCACTGCAACTCCTCTGGCCTCTTCTTCACCGCCCTTGCCTTCGCGATGCCCAGCGCCGCGCCCGCGACGTGCTCGTCGGCATCCGTAGACCTCCCATGCCGCGGTCCAGGCAGCCACGCTGAAGTAAGCCGGCGGTCTGGAACTCCAGACATCTTCGCGAGGACACGCCCGGCAAAGTTCAGAAGCGGGGACCTGTCCTTCGCCATCTTCAGATCCTCGTAGGCCGCCCTGCCGTTACGCTTGTACTGGAACCTGTTCTGAACGAAAGTGATCTTCCTCACGATCCAGCTTAAGATTGCGAAGTCGCCCTTGGCCATTACGTGATACTTCTTTTGAACTGCATGCGCTTGCGTCCTCACCAGGCCCTCGATGACCTTCACTGGTGCCTCCGCTAAACCGTCGCTCGCATGTGAACCTGGCGCTGGCTGCCGCAATGAAATCTGCGTGAGAATACGCCTGGACTGGTTGCTGAGCTCCTTGACGAACGCCTTCCCAAGAGCAATCATGGACGGCTCGCCGTCGCTTTGAATAGTAGCCCCCGGGTAGCCCAAGTCGCCCAGGTAGATGCTAAGAAACGCCACCGCATATGGAGTCGGCCCCTTCGCTGGTACTTGAGCTGCTCCCGTGTGGGATGAAACGCTGTCCCGAATGGCCGAGATCGCAACCGTTTCTGCGCCGCCATCCTCCAGGGCCAAGAAGCAGTAGTCCATGCCAAGAACTGGGTTGGGTGATAAAACTCCTCCTCGTCGTCGTCCTCGATGCGCTTCCTCCAGTCCACGTCCGACGACGCAGCTGTCGCACCACGGCGCGTCGGGAATATGGGTAAGGTTGCGCCCAACCTGCTCTCTTTACCCGGCAACCCTGGGGCTCGCATTGCAACTGCTTCCACCGCTTCCACTGGTACTTGGACTTCTTCTCCACTCTAAATGATACCGCCCGTGGGATGTCCCGACGGATTCGGCATCGTCGCCAGGTGGCTCTCGATGGTCTCGACCGGCTTCAACTGCTTGACCGAACCTGAACGATCCAGCCCTGCGAGGTAGTAGCCTCGTCCAACTCTTGGCAAATGAACTGCCAATCCATCCTTGGACATGCAGCCATGATCGCCGAACTGGAACACAGAACCTCGGCCCGCAAGCTCGCCAAGCGAAGCCAGCGGCCCCCAAACATGTGCGACCACCACTTGCAGCAGCCTTCCGCACACTGTCGCAACGTTGAACGGGACAAGCCGCTGCCAATAAACTCCGATCCGCTTCCCAGTAGCCGAGGACAACTCTGGCTCCTTGAACGTGCATCGCCATCCCCCTGAGGCGCCACATGTGTACACGCTCCACTGTCGAATCATGAATCGTCTTCGATACCACCGACTGACATGATCGCTGCCTGGCTGACCATGAATATCCAACTTGAATCAGATACCCCAGAGACAACGCTGATCTTTTCCGACTGAGGCTGCGCTGGCGTCTGGAAATTGTTTGAAACTCCGCTCTACTGCCCACCCACCTGCCCACCTGCACTGCCCACCCGGAGCTTGTCTGCAGTTGCGTGCGTAATGACCTCGCTGGCCACACCGGTGACACAGAACATCAGCCTGTCCGTGTCCTTTGCCCGTCTGAGGCTTACCCTTGCCACTGTCCGTACTTGTGCTGTTCTTGCCCTTCGAGTCGTTTTTGCCTTTACCCTTGTTGTCCTTACCTTTGCTCTTGTTTTCATTGCCCTTGCCCTTGTGCACGTTGCCGATATCCATTGGTGCTGGTCCCGGGCTTGCCGCGGCCGAACTCATCTGCAACTGCATGTAGTTAGACATCGTCTCCTTGGGCGACTCGGCCGAAACGAAGGTCTGTAGATCAACCTAGGCCTCGATGCTTGCTGGTGCGTTCTGCTTCAAGACCGTTTCCTTGAGTGTGTCCGAGAGCCTCTCGTTGTGCTGCTTCTCATACGTCTGGAACCTACTATCCAAAACCTGAAGCTGCTCTGCAAACTTAGTCCGTCCGCCGTCAAACTTAGCGTTGAGAATACCCATCAACTGCGCGACCTGAGCTGCTCCAGTCGTAGGCCCCTCCAAACGAACCAGCTGTCGCCGAGCCTCAAGACCGCGATACCCAGGAACGTTCATCACCAACTGAAGAGAACTACCTTGAAGCACCTGGGAGAGAATGAAAGCCAACGTCCTGCGATGTCCACGCTGAACCTCATGTAGCTCGTTGGCTGGAATCGGGTTGATCTGGCGCTCGGCCTGCTCCAAACTTTCCGAAGGATCTCCATCCAACGCGCCCACATACGCCTTGAAAACAGACTTCCATTGAAGCCAGTCTGTTTTTTTTCCAGAATGCGCCTTCGGTTGTCCCAGCAATTTGGCGTTCGCAAGCGGCTAAAGACCTCCTTGATCACCCATAATTTTTTGAATTGGTCCACAAACTCGCGCACAAACGTCTCCTTGAAATTGAAAGTCGCCCAACTATCGCGGCGCTCCGGGAACCCGTGGATCACGCCACGGGCTCCGCTACCATGGGCGAACGAGGCCCCTGGTGAAGAACCCTTTTTCCTCTCAACATAGCACTTGGGCCAAAATTGCCTGCAGCCACTTCAGCTCCATCTCTCTGCTAGCTTGCAAAGGGCCCCACAACCCCTTCAAACGGGGGCCTCCTAAGCGGGCAATTTCAACCTACCAAGTCTCTCACCGCACCTGGAGCACGGCGCACATTCACACCTGACTGGAACCTCGCACGGAACCCCGAAAGACCTCATCAGGGCGTACATACACGCAAAAACGGTATAAACATAAACTGTCGGCGCCCCGCGCGCGATGGACCCCCTCCCTGGCGAGCGGAGCGCGCCAGGGGCGGCGCTGAAGGCGCCGCCGTGGGGGCCCAGCACGGACCAAAGAAATCCGTACATTTGTTCCCAACCATCCTGTGGTGTTAGGCCCTCGTTTTGAAGAGACGGCGCCCCGCGTCTCCTTCCATCCCCCTCCCCCTCCTCCCTCCTCCCCCATCCTGGCTTTTGCTCTCCACGTGACTCTGTTTCGGCACACCCCTCACACGCTTCGTGGCCCCATAGGGAGCTCCACCTAAGGTCCCAGTGGCGGAACTCGCATGGCGCCGCCGCCCCATTTTGGCACACCCCTCACACGCTTCGTGGCCCCATAGGGAGCTCCACCTAAGGTCCCAGTCGGAACTCGCATGGCGCCGCCGCCCCATTTTGGCACCCCCTCACACGTTTCGTGGCCCCATAGGGAGCTCCACCTAAGGTCCCAGTTGCGAAACTCGCATGGCGCCGCCGCCCCATTTTGGCACACCCCTCACACGTTTCGTGGCCCCATAGGGAGCTCCACCTAAGGTCCCAGTGGCGGAACTCGCATGGCGCCGCCGCCCCATTTTGGCACACCCCTCACACGCTTCGTGGCCCCACAGGGAGCTCCACCTAAGGTCCCAGTGGCGGAACTCGCATGGCGCCGCCGCCCCATGTTGGCACACCCCTCACACGTTTTGTGGCCCCATAGGGAGCTCCACCTAAGGTCCCAGTGGCGGAACTCGCATGGCGCCGCCGCTCCATTTTGGCACACCCCTCGCACGCTTCGTGGCCCCATGGGGAGCTCCACCGAGGGTCCCAGCGGCGGAACTCGCATGGCGCCGCCGCCCCATTTTGGCACACCCCTTCACACGCTTCGTGGCCCCATAGGGAGCTCCACCTAAGGTCCCAGTGGCGGAACTCGCATGGCGCCGCCGCCTCATTTCGGCACACCCCTCACACGCGTCGTGGCCCCATAAGGAGCTCCACCGAAGGTCCCCGTGGCGGAACTCGCATGGCGGCGCCGCTCCATTTTGGCACACCCCTCACACGTTTCGTGGCCCTATAAGGAGCTCCACCTAAGGTCGCAGTGGCGGAACTCCCATGGCGGCGCCGCCCAATTGTGGCACACCCCTCGAAGGACCAGGATGAAGGATGAGGAGGAGGAGGAGGAGGAGGAGAAGGAGGAGGAGGAGAAGGACTTCGAAACCGACGGGAGGCAAAGTGTCCCTCATCTCCAGCTTCGAGGAACTGGCGGCGGCGGGCATCAACCTCGCTCCAGAGTACCAGGCAGTGATGAAGCCCTTCTGCAACACGCCGCTGTGCTTCGAGCTCCAGGCGTCCAACCGCTTCAAGGGCCCGAAACTCAGGGACCTCATGGCGTTCCTGCGCAAGCCGGGGAAGCAGGTCCCGCCGGCCATCTGGGCCACGTGGAACGCCATGCAGCTGAAACCTGATGATGGTAGACTCCGGGAGGAAAGGTTCCAGAACGGCCACATGATTGGGTCCTACTGGGACACCGTGGCGCGCTGGATGAACATGCGTGCCCAGCGGGACGCGGACGTCCTGAAGAAGCCTCTCCTCCTCGTGCAGGCCGCCGACAGGTCTGCCCCGACGATGAGCAGGAAGGACGCCGCCAAGATGATGAACTGTGCCAGCCCGAAGAACACCAGTGGCATGCACGGACTGCTCCCGGTGCACGCGGGCATGCGGATCCGGCTCCTGGAGGCGCTGGACCTCAAGAGCGGCCTCGTCAAGGATGCCGAGGGGCAGGTCGTGCACATCGTCGTGGACCCTCGAGATCGGGACGACGCAGACAAGGCCGAGAGAGACGGGGAGAAGAGGATCTATCTGAAGCACTTGCCGCTGGGGTTCTGGGCGCGCATGGAGAAGTACGCGAGCGCGCCCTTCGTGGGCGACCTCGAGCGCCACGACGACAGCCTCACAGGGGACCTCACGGGCAAGCTGGTGTTCATCGAGCCTCGCACGTCGGAGCCGTTCACCTTTCGCACCTCCAAGGTCACCCGAACGGGCCCCCCCTTCTCGCACGGCAGGGCCATCACCGCGGCGGCGTGCCAGGGGCGCACCATGCGCGAAGGCGACGGGGCGAGGGAACAGCGCTCTGGGGCAGTTTACGGCCAGACCTGCTGGGCGCGAGCAGTCCGCAGCCAGACCTCCTCTCGGTCTGTGGACTCTCGCCCTGGGCCGTCGGCTGCCTGGCGCGCTGCTCCCTCGGCCGACGTCGCCCAGGCGTGATCCTGGACTGCGGCCGCCACGAGGTGGGGAACGGCAAGAAGGAGGACGACGACTGGTGGCCGGAACTCTACGTCCTGCTCTCGCGCGCCACGCGCCACGAGGACCTCCTGCTCATGCGGGCGCCGCGCATCGAGTTCTTCCTGGCAGGGCCGCCGGAGGGCTTGCGGAAGCAGCTGGAGCAGTTTGCGGCGCGCACGAAGCGGTGCAGAAGGGAGGCGACGGCCCTCGCCAGGGAGATGGGCTTCACCGAGTTTATCCGCGAGGTTTGACCTGAGGAGCGTCCCGCCCGAGACTCGCCGTCTCTCGACGGTCTGACTGCTTGGCCTCGCGCCGCGGGCGATCCGCGCGCGTCGCTGGGGCCCTCTCGGGGCGACCGGCGCGCGTCGCGGGAATTCCGCGCTGAGCTCTGCCCAGAGCCTCGCTCGCCCCCGTCGTCGCTCTGCCCAGCGGCCACAGTCTTGCCCGCTATCACCCAGCCAACTAGCACTCTCTCTGCTCCGCGCAGCGGACGACCCGCGCGCGTCGTCGGGACCACTTCGGGGCGACCAGCGTGCGTTGCGGGGACTCAGTGCGGCGCCGCGCCGCAGCCATGGACATCGGCGTGCACGGGCAAAGAGGCATAAGAAGAAAGGGAAGGAAGCGGGCGCGATCCTCGCGAGGGGCGTGCCGGAATGGGCGTCGACACTGATGCACGCAGACTGATTCGCACGCAGACACATTCACAATCAGACTTACTCGCGCTCAGGCTCACCCGGTCTCAGTCTCGCACACTCAGAGCGATCGTCTTTGTTCGTACTGGGGACCCCGCCACGCATTTCGGCACGCTGACGATGCTCAGCGAAGGTCCACCTGTGGGTGGCAGACGCTAGCGCCTCTGCGAGCCATCTCTGCCTACGCACCACCAGGTCGATGGGTTCCTGGACTCTGCGCCTGTCGGGCTCAGCACGAAGCGCAGCGCACTCAAGAATGATGGCAGCGTGGCGGATCAAAACCTGGCACGCCTGAAGCACAAGGGCATTGTGGTCTCTGACCACATCTGGCGGGACCTGAACCTCCGACGCACGATCGTCGGCCAAACGGTCAGCCAGAGAGTTCAACACAACTTGGTCCCAGTCAACAATGTCAGGAAAACGCTCGCGCTTCTTTCCATCCTCAAGAAGGTGAGAAGGAATGTGAGAGAGGCGGAAGGAGGCAGGGCAAGAGTCGAGAAGCTCCCGGAGCTCCCACCACAAGTCTGAGCTGGCCAACTTGGCGGTGTGCGCTCTTCCACCTGCAATGGCCTTGACAATATTAGCATGGTCGGAGACCACGTGCAAATCTTGGGCACAGTCAACGTAACGCACACACTCCACGATGGTCACAAGCTCTGCGCGCGGCACAGTTTGTCGCTCCGAGTCGACAACACCAGTTACTGCACAATCCCACTCAAACTCAGCTCCAGGGACCATGCGCACGAAAACGAAAGCGACCCTTCTTAAAACAGGACTCCTCCCAAGAGGGCCCCCAGAGCCGTCGGTTCCGCACAGGCCCCCAGGCAGCGAACCAGGAACGAGGGCTCCCGAGAGCCGCTGGCCACGGAGCAGCCGAGAAACGGGAGTGGCTGGGAGACGGAACCACGCACTGGGAATCAGTCCCCTCATCCAGGAACATGGGAAAACATTAGCCTCCTGGATGGCCGTATGCCTCAGATGCTGTGACTGAACGACAGCAGGGCAGACCGACCTGTCATTACACATTCACTGCCAGACACGATGCACTGTGGACTCTGGGTCCCGCTTGCAACGCCTACAAATGGGGTCAGGGGAAAGCTGGGCGAGGTGCCGTCTTTCCTCAGTCCAGTATCCGCCCGCAGCAACTAGCCTGACCATAGCAGCAACATCTCGACGGCCTTCCTTTTCAAGAGACGCAACCAGCTCCCAAACGTGGAACAACGAAACAGGACCGTCAATCCCCCTGCCGTCGAGATGTTCAGAGGCCTGTCGCCACTGGCGCTCGTCGATCGAATCGTCGAAGGCTTCTAAAAGGGAGCCCAGGGGCCCTCGGCCCTCGGCCTGCAAAGCCCACTGCTCACCAGCGGGAGAAACCAGCTCGAAAGGAGAAGGACAAGACCACCCGATGGCAATGACCGAGGCCTGGAAAGCACCCATCGGCCCACGGACCCAGGCCCACCCCCGACGAACCTTTTCGAGCGAAGCCTGCCAGTGACGGCTAACACGGACCAAAAGAGACCTGTTGCCAGCTAACCTAGAGAACCACGGTTTGATGATCTTGCGATAATACATCTGCACAGGATCATGGCCTAGTCCAAACGTCAGCCTGATAGCAGTGGTAGCACACACTCAACGCTGCGGTGTCCTGCTGGCCGCTCTGGCCATACTCCTGAGTCCCCGCAGCATCGATGGGGCCGCGCCCTGGATCTCTGGAGCCCACATGGCTTTGGCGAAAACATTGGGATAGAAAAGCTTGCTGGCACTACGGTTCGTCCTGGAAAACTGAAAGATTTTATCAGTAGCGTGCCTACCCTTCTGAAACCTGGTCTTGCGAACGGCCGCGGTGCGTCGAGCGCCGAGCGCTGCGTCGTGTCCCAAGTCCCTAGCAGCCAGAGAAACTTGAAAGGGGCACTGGCGCTCGGACGCAAGCCCTGACAGCGTGGAACGAAGCTCAGGCGAGGATGCAAGCAGGTGTGATTTATCAACAGCAATCTGGCAACGCCGCCGCCTGAGGCGAACGAGCAGGGCCCTGAGGAGAACTGGGAAAGTGGCAGCGATGCTAGTATGCGTGCCAAAAAGCCTGGCCGAGATATCGTCAACCCACTTTCGCAGGCGCAGGCCAGCTACAGAGCGATGTGCCACTCCTAAAGGCTCGTGAAGGTGAGCTCGGGCAAGAGAGGCCGCCTGACCACAGCCCGCGAGCATGCCTCCATGCGCCTTGAGGCCGGTGCGCACAGCGCCTTCTATAGACAAATGACGAACTCCAAGATACATATCTACAGCCAAAACCAGGAGCCTCAAGGGATAACCGAGGGACACAGCCGCTTCAACTAGATCCTCAAGGCAAGCCTGGTCATAGTGCTTCCTCATGTCTAAAAGGAGGCCGCCAACAAGGACGCCAGAGTGTAGAGCAAGCTCGGTTTCTAATTCGTCAATCCACCCCGCAGCCTCAGCGGAGCCCCCGACGGTGGCGCCCCATGGGCCGTGGGCTCTCCTGTCCCATCTCGAGACGTGGGGCTTGCGAACCCGTAAAAGCAAAACATAAATCAGGCCGAGAAGCGCGATCGGTCGTTTGCCCCCGTCGGGCTTCGGCAACAGAGCAATTAAGGAAAACAGCTGCTGGAAAGGCAAGGTGCACTGATCCTCGATAGCCTGCAAAAGCTCGATTCGGCGCAGCTTGGCATGGTCACTGGCTTGCTTAACCAGGACCGGCTCAAAACAATCAATACCTTGGCCTCTCTTGTCGGGAATGGAGGTCAAGGCGCGGTTCAACATTTCGAGCGAAATGCGCTCTAGCTGGGGAGATGCTCGCGCCTCGGATCGAAGAGCCGAGAGACAAGCTCTGGCTCCTACGTAACTGTGCTGCTGCCAAATAATGGCCCACACTGCTGCCTCAAACTCTAAAACTTGCGCCGCGGTAGCGCATGGTCCATCGCCGCCGATTTTCCCAGGAGGAAGAGGGTCAACGGGAGGCCTCAAGAGACGGTGGGCGGGACCCGCGGACCGATGGAAGGCTTGCTTAAGCCAAGTCTGCCATGCTACCGAGTGCGCTTTGAGGGCTGACCGATGTGGTTTGTCAGCGATAAAGGTGGCCTCAGCAACGCGCAATAGCAGGACCTCATGGATGGCCGAGCCGACAAGCCTCAGCCTCTCAAGCCAGACCTCGGAAAGCTGAGTCTGAGCGGAGTCCGCTGGGTCCGGCGGCTCGGGGGGGGGGGGGGGGGGGGGGGCACCTGCTGAGAAATCCGCTCCAGCGTCGCACGATACTGAGCAGCGTTAGCTGGCCTGGGCTGGGGGCGGGGGGGGGGGGGGCAGACGGGTCCGCGTCAGCGGAGGCCAGGCGAATTAACAGCTTCAACGGAACAAGAACGGACTGCCACCACCTCGCACTACGATCAGCAATGCAGGGCCCTTCCACCTGAGCGGCGACGAGGGGCACTTCTCTGAGCCTAGGCTGTTGGCACCGACCAACATACTGAAACACCGAGTCTGGCGGAAGGCCCAACTTGGAGAAAGCCGCCAGCTCAACAGCGAGGGCCCAACTAGATAACTGCTGGCCGAGAGCTAGCGACACGTCAGCATCGTCGTGCTCCAGGCTGAGCAAAGTGGCTTGGTAGTAATTAGCCCTAAAGAAAGCTGGCCGTCTGCGCTGCAGCAACCCAGCTTGCGCAAGGTGATGGGGCCACGACATCACAGGCCCTGCTAGATCCTTGACAGGTAGCGCCCTGGGCCTCATGGCCTTCCAAACGGTGATGCAACGCGGGGTGCTCACCACGCTGAAGCCCAAGGCACAGTGGGTGCCCCAAGGAACGGGCACTAAACCAGTGAAAGAGCAGGCAGCAGCAAATGGAACAGAAACTAAGGCGTAGTCGATGCGACTGGCGGCGCTCGTTGCGCAGGCGACCGAGACCCCAGGCATGGGAGCAGGGAGGGGGCCGAGAGGCTCCAGCCAACCCGAGGCTTCGAGCTCTTCCTGAGGCACCTGCCAGTCGCCGACAATTAGCGCAGGAACTCCTGCTGCAGACAAGTGCGCACCTAACTCAGCAAGCAACTTCAGGTTGTCGCCCCCGAGCTGCCCACCCGTGTGGAAGTAGACGGGCACAATGGTGAGCGAGACGTGCCGCAGCCGCAAAGTCGACAGCAGGTACCAAGAGGTCCCAACGTCAGACCACTCACCAGCAGCACACGTCAATCCAGATAGGCCCAGATGAGAACGAGCAATAACCATGACTCCAGACGACGAGTCATTGGCATCAGTGCGGTGAGCTTCCTGGGCGACAACCTTCCACCCAAGCTGGTGCAACTTCTTAACCATGACTTGGAACTGCACAGCACGCTGCCTGTGTTCCACAAAGAGCATGACATCGGCATTGGTTTCTTGTACCCACCTAAGCGCGGTGGGGCCCCAAACTGAAATATTGGAATACACGAAAAATAGCTTATTGGGCTCACCCGGCAGGTCTGGGCGGCCACTGGGCGGTCGATGCCGCCTCTCGGCTTGCTGGCTGCAAACTCCATCAGGACGGCGACTCCCCCTTGGCCTCGGCAGCCTCAGCCTGGGCCTTGGCGAGGAGGTCATTCCTGAGGGCCTCGACCTTCGCCTGCTTGTCAGACACCATCTGCGCCGTAGGAGCCTGGGCTGCACTGGCCGCCGCCGCGCCCGTCGCCGCCGCAGCGGGCCCTCCGCAATCGGCGGGGGCTGGCGGCGCAGGGGGGGCGCCACCTCCAGCCGCAGCTCCAGAGCCTGCGGGGCACGGCCGCCCGCGTCGGCCTGCGCGGCAGCTGCAGGCTCAGGTGGGGCCCCACAGGCGGCAGGCGCAGCATCGCCGCCAAGCTTGCGGCGCTTGCGGAGCTCGCCCATACTCGGCGCGATGAGCATGAGCTTGATCCTTGACCTTCGTGAGAGCATCATGAAGAAGAGCCGCCACCTTGGAGGACTGCTCCTTCTGGAAAGCTGCGAACTGGTGGCGCTCATCATCCGAGAAGGCGGGGCCAGAAAGGTCGATCTGATCGCCGAAATCGAGCGTGAGCTCATCTGCACTGTCCTTGAAAAGGTTAGATATGTTGATGACGTTTGGGCTGGCCTCCTCCTTGAGTACACCAGCTGCCAGGGCTCTGGTGGCGTGTTCCAACTCCTTCTCAGCACGAATGTCATCCTCCATGAGCCTCTCAAACGTGAGGTTGGACTCCGTGACCTGTCGATCCAACTCCACACGCTTCGCCATGGCACGCTCCAGCTTGTCGGCAACCGACTTGCGAAGCTGCTGAGCAAGATTCCAAGCCGCCTGACTGGAACGAGGAGCCTTGGCTGCAGACTCCATGGGAACGAAGGGCGCCAACAACTTCTGAGCCTGAACCGCGGGCAGCGCACCAGCAATTTCCCTGACCATCGTGAGGGTGTCGGGCGGCAGGCTGACGGGGGCCTGTCCTCTCCTCCACCTCCCCTTGGCATTCGCAGGGGCAGTGGAGGACCCGTCCTGGGGGGCTGGAGACTGTCCTGCATGCGCACGAGGAGGGGCGCGCGCTGGGTCACAGATGTCCTGGCAGCCGACGCATAACCATTTGCGCTTGGCCAGGAGGTCATTCCATGTCCAGTGGCCGCACGCGCACACAGTGTAATCACCACCGCGATACCGTTGAGCACGGGGTTTGCCGCCACCGCGCCCGATCCGCACCCACGGCTCGTAGCGCCACGACCCTTGGTCGGTAGCATCCTGGACCATCTGCGAAAATCCCTGGCCTGAAGCAGGCAGGGGGGGAGCGTCGTGGTGCTCCGGGGAGCACACAAAGCTGCATCGCCTGGGCGGCTCACGCAGCGGTGCGATGAAACGATGAAAGCTGGCCGCGGACTAGCGGGCGATTTTCTTCTTCGAGAGAAAGAACCCTTGGACCAGGAATCCAGAATCTGCAAGCTGGTAGAACACGACTTGAGGCTTGGCCGAGCACAGCACGCGGTGGCTTCCGGCCATCACGGGGTGCTTGTTCTCCTCCCCCGGCACGTACCACTGCTCCGCATCGGTAAGCACCCGCTCCCCCCACGCGAGCGGCCGCCGCCCCGAGACTGCGCTCGGCGCCCTTGTGCTTTTGGGGACGATCGGGATGGAGCCGTCCTGAGGCCTCACAGCAGTCATCGAACGCCAAAGGGGCGAGAAGGCACAAATCATGGATTCCCCTGGGCTTTGTGAACACTCGGGGATGTCCGGTGACTTTGGGGACGATCATGACGCAGCCATGCTGAGGCCTCAAAGCAGTCATCAGACGCCAAAGGGGCGAGAAGGTACAGATCATGGATTCCCCATTTAGGCTTTGTGAAGACTTGGGGCTCTCGTGTCCCGCCGCCACGCTGCACAGCTTCCTGCCAGCGGCGGTGGGAGTACCGACGCATTCGGGCGCGGCACACATGGCGCTCGTGGCGCACCTGGAGCACGTAGCACCCCTGGCGCATGTGATGCGCGCGGCGCATCTGGCGCGCCTGGTGTGCTCGGGCACATGGGGCACCCGGCGCGCCTGGCGTTCATGGTGCGTGTGGCGTACCTCACGAGCGCGGCATACTTGGCGACCATCCAACTCGAACGCTGCACAGGGCTTGGTCATCATGGGCCCTCTGCGGCTCGTCTGGCAGGTTCTGACAGAGCTCTGCCCGCGCGCTGTCAGGACTCGCCAGGTCGCTTGGCAGACCCGTGCTGGTTCCGTCGTACCCAGCTGCTGTTACTCCTCTGTGCTTGGTGTACATGGTGACATGGTGGTGTTCACGCCCCTGTTCGACAGAACAAGCTGTTGCATCTCATCGCTTTGCCGTCATCCCTCCTCTGGTGACACACTCGCCACCCTCGTCCTATGCGTTGCCCTCGTCCCTCCTCCTCTCTCACCCCCATCCCAAGAACACCTCCACTCTCTCGGCCCGATGTCTTGCCTCATCGCCCGCGCCCGGTGCAGACGCCGACGAGGAGGAGGGCGGCAAGCCGGCTGGTCGGCTACACGCATGAGTGACCCTGGGTAGGAGTGCCCTTTGGTGCGCGGCGTTTTTGGGGCCGCGGGGGGACCAAACACAAGCGCGCAAGACGCTACTATCGCATCGCGTTCGGCGATGCGGGGGCCCAATGGGCCCGCACCAAAGGTCAATCCGGCGAAGGGTCACTCTCGATGTTGTCAACATGGGGTCCCTGGTCCCGACTCCTCCCCGGAGACCGGCTTCTCATCCTAAGTCGTTTTCTGACGGCCCCTGGGCCAAGCGAGGGCCTCTGGGGCCCGAACACGGCGAGAGCCTATGCGTTGAACCTCTTGGTCCGCAGGGCCCCTGCGCGCCGCACGCAGCGGTGGGAGTCTCGGTGGAGTCTCGCTCGGGCCCGCGCGCGGCGCGCCGGGGGGGCGGCGCGGGGCAGCGGCGGTCGTAGGCCCCCGGCCAGCAGGGGCGCGCCGCTGGTGCCGCTCCCGCTCTCGGAGCGGGGGCTCCGCTGCGGGGCCAGCCGGCCAGCCATGGGGGCATCGGGCGCCCCAAGAAGGCGCCGCGGCGCTGCGGCGGGGCCGCGCGGCTGCGGCGGCCGTTGCGCACGGTGCGGTCGTCATCGTCGTCGTCGTCGTCGTCGTCGCCGTCGTCGTCGTCGTCGTCGTCGTTTGTCGTTGTCGTTGTCGTCGTCGTCGTCGTCGCCGTCACCGTTGTCGTCGTCCTTCTCGTCGTCGTTATCGTCGTCGTCGTTGTCCTTCTCGTCGTCGTTATCGTCGTCGTCGTCACCGCTCTCGTCGTCGTCGAAGTCGTCGTCGTCGTCGTCCTTCTCGTCGTCGTTATCGTCGTCGTCGTCGTTGTGACTCTCGTCGTCGTCGTCCTCGTCATCCAGCTGGGCGAGGGCGCTGGGCTGAGATGTGTGAAGACACACGCCTTGGTTGCCGCACGAGCAGCCATGCCATCAGAGCCTCTGGATCGCCGAGCGATTCTGTTGCACCAGAGAGCCGAACGTCCGATGAACGCGTGTGAATGTGCCCGGACAATTCGCAGACATTCACTTCTACAACAACTGACATATCTATTCCAGTGGCTATGAGCTTCACTTGCGGCTGGAACTGGGGCGCCAGTCACCCACCCACCCGGACCCAGACGCCGACATCCAGCCAGGCGCTCTAGCATGTTCAGCGGCGTAGTGGGACATGGAACAGCCTGTACTTGAGTCGTTCGAGTTTGCCAGTGGCTGCTGCCAAAACCTGCTGCCGCTCTTGGCACAATCTTCGACCGTGTGCGAGGTGGAGATCTAAGATAACTGACCAGTTCTTTCAAGTGCCTGGCGCCACCTTGCCCGCCACCCCTCGCTCGGGTGAGAGTAAGACCTGGAGCCTGTAAACCCCTATGTCTTAGGCAAGCCCGTGGGAGCACACGCCGGTGGCGTCGGCTTCCTCCTCCTCCACCTCTTCGGCCACGCGCGGGAACGACGACGCAGACGACGACGGTAAGACGACGAGAAGGACAACGACGACGACGACGACGACGAGAAGGACGACGACGACGACGCGGACGCGGACGAGGACGACAGGACGACGACGGGAACTAGGACGAGGACAGAACGAAGACGAGGACGAGGACAAGGACGACGACGAGGACGAGGACGAGGACGACGAGGACGACGACGACGAGGACGACGACGACGACGACGACGACGCCGCCGACGACGACGACGAGGCTGATCACTCCTGAAGGAGGGGGGCCTCGGCGGCAGCGGCCCGGCGCGCCGAGAGGGAACGCACCCCAACCTGCTGCGGCCGCTGCAGCCGCCGCGGGGCGGCCGCAGCTGCTGCCCAGGGCAGCCATCGGAGGGAGGCCCTGGGCAGGATCCGTCGGCATCGGATGGGGATATCGTCCTCCGCAGCCTCCTCCTCCACCACCTCCACGTCCACCTCCTCCTCCAGCTTCATCGTTCTTCCCAGCTTCCCTTCTCCTCCTCCTCCTCCTCCTCCTCCTCTTCCTCCTCCTCCTCCCCATCCTCGTCGTCCTCTCCAACATCCTCGTTCTTCCCGGCTTCCCTCCTCCTCTTCTTCCTCCTCATCCTGCTCCTCCTCCTCTTCCTCATCCTCATCCTTTTCCTCCTCCTCCTCCTCCCCCTCCTCCCCCTCCTCCTCCTCCTCCTACTCCTCCTCCTCCTCCTCCTACTCCTCCTCCGCCTCCTCCTCCTGCTCCCAATCCTCCTCGTCCACCTCCCTCGTCCGCCTACTCGTCCGCTTCCTCCCTCGAATAGCGCCATCTGAGGCCCCCCTTGGATGCCTCCTCCCTGGGAAGGCAGTTTCAGTCGGTATCGAATCGGGGAATCGGATGGGATCTGCACGCGCGTTGGATCGGGCTGCATCGGGAATCGAGCAGGGAATCAAAATCGAGCTCGAACCGGCCGGGCCGGGATGCACGACAACGCCATACACCGGATGAAGGGAGAACCGGATCGACGGAGAATACGGAGAATTGAATCGGGAGGCCGTCCGGACGCGGCATCGAATCCTATCGATCGGATCGAAATCGACGCCGCTGTGCCACGGCGGCGTCGGGCGGCGCGGCTTCCAGACTGGGGCGGCGGCGGCTAGCATCCAGCATCGAGTTCGAAGGGTCGAGATCTTGTTGGTCGCTGCTGGGCCTTCGGAGTTTACTGGGCACCCCAACAGGCCTCCAATCGCCTCTGGAAACCTCTGGAGGCCTTCTGGGACCTTCTCCTCCTGCTCCGCGCCTCCTGCTCCTCCTCCTCCTCCTCCTCCTCCTCCTCCTCCTCCTCCTCCTCCTCTTCTTATTATCATTATTCCTCCTCCTCCTCCTCTTCTTTCACCTCCTCCTCATCATCATCATCATCATCGTCATCACCATCACCATCACCATCACCATCATCATCATCATAGACATCATCCGCATCATTCATGAGCATCACCATCATTATCACATGATCGCCGCCATCAGCAACAACGGCCGCACCATCACCACCAGCACAACCATCATCAGTAGCATCCTCATCACAACCATCACAACCACCACCACCAACACCATCATCATCACCATCATCATCATCCTCGCCAGCATCATCATCATCCCCATCACCAGCATTATCAGCATCATCATCATCATCATCAGCATCATCATCATCATCATCATCATCATCATCATCATCATCAGCATCATCATCCTCATCCTCATCCTCATCCTCATCCTCATCATTATCGCCGCCATCAGCAACATCAGCCGCACCATCACCATCAACACAAGCATCATCAGTAGCATCATCATCACCACCACAACCACCACCACCAACACCATCACCCTCATCAGCATCATCAGCATCATCCTCATCATATCCGCATCATCAGCATCGACATCACCATTACCATCATCATCAGCCTCATCATCCGCAGCGTCATCATATTAATCCTCAATATGTTCATCAGCATCACCAGCAGCATCATCACCATCAGCATCATCAGCAGCATCATCACCATCATCATCAGCAGCAGCATCATCCTCATGATCATCAGTATCATCATCAGCAGCAGCGTCATCATCAGCATCATCAGCATGGCCAGCATCATACCGTCAGTGTAAGCACCGTCAGCAGCAGCAGACAACTCCTCCTCCTCCTCCTCAGCATCGTCAGCATCATCATCATCAGCATCAACAGCAGCACCATCATATTAACAATCGCCATCCTCAGCGTCAGCATCATCAGCATCTGCATCATCATCAGCATCATCATCAGCATCATCATCACCAGCATAAACATCATCAGCATCGTCCTCACCCATCCTCATCATCACCATCATCATCAGCACCATCATCATCAGTCTCAGCATAGCATCGTCATCATCATCATCAGCACCATCATCGTCAGCATCAGCAGCCTCATCACCTCCATTATTCTAAGCCGCTCGAGGCGCAAAGTTCTTATGCCCCAGCGCCTTCCTTTGCTTTGGGGCATAGAAACTGATATGGCTGCTGATGGTCCCTCTCCCCCATCCCCGTGCCGCCACAGCGGAACTTGACGCAGCAGCGCTTTCGGTTCAGCCCCGGCTGTGGCGACGCCAGAGGCAGGACGACGACGACGACGACGAGTTCGACGACGACGACGAGGAAGTCAAGGGCGAGGACGAAGACGACGGCGACGACGTCGTTCTGTTGTCAACGATTCGGCCCTTCCGGAAGGGTCGCCAGGCTTTGGCATCGTCAGAGACGGTCCTCCTCTTCCTCCTCTTCCCCCTCCCTCCCCTTCTACGCAAAGTCAGCCGGCAAGTGCGACTCATCGCGCCAGCGCCAATGAGACTTGCAAGCCGAGACCGGATCCAGATGCAATCTCTGGGCCGGACAAACCAGATCAATAGGACGAACCAAACCAACCACAGCCAGTAGAGCAAGCGCGGCAGACCAACCCGGCGAACAAACCAGACCAACCAGACGAACCAGACCAGACGGACCAACCAGACCAACCAGACCAGCCCGACCAAGCAGACCAGCCAGACCAACCAACCAGACCAGACCAGCCTGACCAGCTGACCAGGCCCGAAAGAACAGACCAGACCAGCCAGACGAACCAGTCCAGCCAGACCAGACCAGGCCAGCCAGACCAACCTGACCAGCCAGACCAATCAACCAGACCAGACCAGCCAGACGAATCGGACAAGCCAGACCAACCAATCAGACCAACCAGATCGACCAGCCAGACCAACCAGACAAGGCAGACCAACCACCATCGTCCTCGTCGTGGTCGTCGTGGTCGTGGTCGCAGCCCTGTCGGCGTATCCATTTTTATGACGACAGGTTCATTTTGGGAAGCAAGATTCAGCTGAAGTTGTCGTGGCCGTCGTCTTCCCGGTCGTCGTCGTCGTCGTCGTCGCGGCCGGTCCTGGTCGCGGTCGCAGACCTGTCGGAGTATGCCTTTTTATGGAGACTGGCTCAGACGGCCCCAAGACGGCCCAAGAGGCCCCCAAGACGGCCAAAGAGGGCTCCAAGACGGCACCAAGAGGGGCGCAAGACCAGCGAAACCAACCAGACCAGCCAGACCAACCAGACCAGCCAGACCAGCCAGACCAACCAACCAGATCAGACCAGCCTGACCAGCTGACCAGGCCAGGCAGACCAGACCAGATTAGACCAGCCAGACGAACCAGTCCAGCCAGACCAGACCAGGCCAGCCGGACCTGTCAGACGAACGGGACCAGCCAGACCAATCAACCAGACCAACCAGTTCGACCAGCCAGACCAACCTGACCAGCCAGACCGACCGGACCAGACAAGCCAGACCAACCACCATCGCCCTCGTCGTAATCGTCGTGGTCGTGGTCGCAGCCCTGTCTGCGTATCCATTTTTATGACGACAGGTTCACTTCTTTGGAAGCAGGATTCAGCTGAAGTCGTCGTGGTCGTCGTCTTCCCGGTCGTCGTCGTCGTCGCGGCCGTCCTGGTCGCGGTCGCAGCCCTGTCGGAGTATATCTTTTTATGGAGACGGGCTCAGACGGCCCCAAGACGGCCCAAGAGGCCCCCAAAACGACCCAAGAGGCAACCGAGAGATCCGCCACCGCGCTTGCAGCGGTAGGTGTGTCTCAGGCCCAGTCGTCGTGGTCCCAGACGTTCGTGCTGCAACCTCCCCTAAACCACTCGCGCCCGAAGCCTAAGGATAAAGCTGCAAGACGAAGCTCAAACCAGACCCACCTGGCCAGCCAGACCAGATGCAAAAAAAACTGCAATGCACAAACAAGTGCAATGCAAAAAACAGTTTTCGTGTCGTCGTGGTCCCAGACGTTCGTGCTGCAACCTCCCCTAAACCACTCTCGCCCGAAACCTAAGCTAAAGCTGCAAGACGAAGCTCAAACCAGACCAACCAGACCAGCCAGACCAGCCAGACCAGATGCAAAAAAAACTGCAATGCAGCAACAACTGCAATGCAAGAAAAACAGTGTTCGTGTCGTCGTGGTCCCAGACGTTCGTGCTGCAACCTCCCCTAAACCACTATCGCCCGAATCCCAAGCTGAGGCTGAAAGACGAGGCTCAAACCAGACCAACCAGACCAGCCAGACCAGATGCAAAAAAATGCAATGCAAAAAAACTGTTGCTTTTCGGTAGTGGAGGTAGTGGTTGCCTCCCCAGACCTCCCCTAAACCACTCTCGCCTGAATCCTAAGCTAAAGCCTCAGCACCAGGCTCAAACCAGACCACCCAGACCAGCCAGACCAGATGCAAAAAAAACTGCAATGCAAAAAAATGCAATGCAAAACAACTGCAATGCAACAAAAACTGCTTTTCGGTGGTGGTGGTGGTTGTTGCTGCCTCCCCGGACCTCCCCTAAACCACTCTCGCCTGAATCCTAAGCTAAAGCCTCAGCACCAGGCTCAAACCAGATGCAAGAAAAACTGCATTTCGGTGGTGGTGGTAATGGTTGTCGCTGCCTCCCGGGACCTCCCCTAAACCACTCTCGCCTGAATCCTAAGCTAAAGCCTCAGCACCAGGCTCAACCAGACCACCGAGACCAGCCAGACCAGATGCAAAAAAATCTGCAATGCAAAAAAAACTGCAGTGCAACAAAAAAACTGCAATGCAAACAATAACTGCTTTTCGGTGGTGGTAGTGATTGTCGCGGCCTCCCTGGACCTCCCCTAAACCACACTCGCCTGAATCCTAAGCTAAAGCCTAAGCACACCAAGCTCAAACCAGACCAGCCAGACCAGCCAGACCAGATGCAAAAAAAATCTGCAATGCAACAAAATCTGCAGTGCAAAAGAAACTGCAATGAAAAAAAACTGCTTTTCGGTGGTAGTGGCTGTCGCTGCCTCCCCAGACCTCCTCTAAACCACTCTCGCCTGAATCCTAAGCTAAAGCCTCAGCACCAGGCTCAACCAGACCACCCAGACCAGCCAGACCAGATGCAAAAAAAAAACTGCGATGCAAAAAAAACTGCAATGCAAAAAAAACTGCAATGCAAACAAAAACTGCTTTTCGGTGGTGGTAGTGGTTGTCGCTGCCTCCCCGGACTTCCCCTAAACCACTCTCGCCTGAATCCTAAGCTAAAGCCTTAGCAACAAGCTCAAACCAGACCAGCCAGACCAGCCAGACTAGATGCAAAAAACTGCAATGGAAAAAAAATGCAGTGCAACAAAGACTACAATGCAACAAACAACAAAAAACTGCAATGCAACAAAATATGCTTTTCGGAAGGGGTAGTGGTTGTTGCTGCCTCCCTGGACCTCCCCTGAACCACTCTCGCCTGAATCCTAAGCTAAAGCCTCAGCACCAGGCTCAACCAGACCACCCAGACCAGCCAGACCAGATGCAAAAAAACTGCAATGCAAAAAAAACTGCAATGCAAAAAAACTGCAATGAAACAAGAACTGCTTTTCGGTGGTGGTAGTGGTTGTTGCTGCCTCCCTGGACCTCCCCTAAACCACTCTCCCCTGAATCCTAAGCTAAAGCCTCAGCAGCAGGCTCAACCAGACCACCCAGACCAGCCAGACCAGATGCAAAAAAAACTGCAATGCAAACAAAACTGCAGTGCAAAGAAAACTGAAATGCAAACAAAAACTGCTTTTCGGTGGTAGTGGTTGTCGCTGCCTCCCAGGACCTCCTCTAAACCACTCTCGCCTGAATCCTAAGCTAAAACCTCAGCACCAGGCTCAACCAGACCACCCAGACCAGCCAGACCAGATGCAAAAAAAACTGCAATGTAAAAAAACAGCAATGCAAAAAAACTGCAATGCAAAAAAAACTGCTTTTCGGTGATGGTAGTGGTTGTCGCTGCCTCCCCGGACTTCCCCTAAACCACTCTCGCCTGAATCCTAAGCTAAAGCCTCAGCACCAAGCTCAAATCAGACCAGCCAGACCAGCCAGACCAGATGCAAAAAAACTGCAATGCAAACAAAACTGCAGTGCAACAAAAACTGACAATGCAAAAAAATGCAATGCAACAAAATCTGCTTTTCGGAAGGGGTAGTGGTTGTTGCTGCCTCCCCGGACCTCCCCTAAACCACTCTCGCCTGAATCCTAAGCTAAAGCCTCAGCACCAGGCTCAAACCAGACCAACCAGACCAGCCAGACCAGCCAGACCAACCAGAGCACTCAGACCAGATGCAACTCCGACCAACTTGTTCTTTGGAAGCTTGGCGTCCCGCCGTGCGCTACACGGCTAAGAACTTGATCAGCATCATCAGCATCGTAAGTATCGTCGTGGTCAGCATCATCATCAGCATCATGATCATCGCCATCATCACCATCACAACCATCATCAGCAGCATCATCATCTGACTCCGCATCATCATCATCATCATCATCATCATCATCATCATCATCATCATCATCATCATCATCATCATCATCGTCATCATCATCATCATCATCATCATCAGTATCATCATCACAAGCAGCATAATCGTCATTGGCATCAGCATCACCACCATCAGCATCATCATCATATTACACTTCATCGTCATCATCATTACCAGCATTATCATCATCATAACCGCCATCATCAGCATCACTATCAGCATCGCCATAAGCATCATGATGATCGACGCCCTCATCACCAGCACCATCATCATCAGCACCATCACCAGCGTTATTACCACCATCAGCATCATCAACATCAGCAGCATCATCATGATCATCGGCAACATCGTCGTTATGAGTATTATCATCATCGTCAACATCACAACAACTATCACCGTCATAATCCTCAATACATTACCATCATCAACTGCATCATCAGCATCATCATCCTCACCATGAGCATCATCAGCATCAGCAGCAGCATCGGAAGTATCATCAACGTCATCATCATCAGCAACATAATCATTATCATTATCATCATCGTGAACACCATCGTCATCAGCATCCTTACCCTCATCCCTTGTTTCTCCTGTTCGTCCCCGTACTCCGCGTCGTCATCATTCGCTTCCTCATCCTCCTTTTCCTTCTCTCCCACTCCCTTCTCCTCCTCCCCAGCCCTCGTCTTTTTTTTGAAAAAAAAATCATCAATATCAGTCTCCTTTCCCTTCATCACCACTCCTCCTACCCGCTCCCTCCGCCTCCGCTTTCTCCTCCTCCTGGTCCTCCACCTCCTCCTCCTCCTGCTCCTCATCCTCTTCATCCTCCGCCTCCTACGTCTCCTCCGCCCCCCGCCCCCGCCTCCTCGTCCGACTCCTCATCATCGCTCCCCCCCGCCTTTCCCCCACGCTCTCCTCCTCGTCCTCAATTACCCCCGTCTCCCCACCTTCCTCATTCCTCCCGCTACTCCTCCAGTTCCTCCTCCTCCTCCTCCTCCATCTCCTCCTGCTCCTGCTCCTCGTCCTCCTCCTCATCCTCCTTCTCCTCATTCCTCCTCCTCCTCCTCCTCCTCCTCCCCTTCCTGCCCCTCCTCTTCCTCCATGCCTGTTCCTTCTAGATAACCCCTCCCTGACGCACCCCGAGGCCGGTCGAGCGGGCCGGGCGTTTCGCTTGAGACTTCCTCACCACCAATTAGCCTGAAGCTTCAAAATTGACAACAAATCCACACGTGGAGGGCGGATGGTTTTCAAAATGTGGTTCTCGTTTTGGCGCCGCGCACATTCGTTTGTAACATTTGCAAGAGCGGGTGGTTTCTGTAAATGTGGCTCTCGCCTTAGCGCGAGGGCGGGTCCGTTTCAACATGTGGCCCTCACCTTAGCGCCGCGCACATTCGTTGCAGACATTTGCAAGAGTTTGACGAATTGACGGCGGTTCGTTTTCAAAATGTGGCTCTCGCCCCAGCGCTGCGCACATTCGTTTTTAACAAATCACACAAGCTTCGCACACTCTCAAGGTTAACGTACCAAAAACGGTGCTTTGGAACGATTAAGAAATGTCAGGACGTAACAGCTACGCTGACTCGCGGTGTAAACGTCCCAGGAATTTTCTGGCACGACTCAGGATCGCCAAGACGGAACAGTCAGGTTCACTCGTGGCGTTGAAGCCATGAAAAAAAGGGTTTGTGGCACGCCTCCGGATTTTCACACGGCTCTCCCTTAACGGTGCACTTCCCTCAATGGAAATGAACCCTTGAAAGGGCCTATGAGGAGGGAGCTTGAAGGGAGGGTGTATTCCAACACCCTTCAAGAGTCTTCGGTTTACACCGGTCCTCCTCCTCGTCCCCCTAATCGTCCTCATTCTGCTCATCCTCGCACTACTCCCTCGCTCCAGCCTTCACGCCACCGACGTACACTGGCGACCCCCGACATCCTCCGGCCACGGGCGTCTACTTTTTGTGACAATCGCTGCTGTGGGCGGCACTCCTGCCACAGGCCAGGCGCGCAGGCGCGGCGTTCTGAACGGGAGACACCGGCGATACGCCAACGCCGGTCCTGTCCAGGCCCGTCCTGGGCACGGGCTCGGCGCACATTCCCGGCAGCAGAAGCGGCGATCTGATTTTTCTGTCGATTTGGCCCGACCTGGACACAACGCGGTATCGCAGTTCGTCGTTCGCCACATCACTAAAACTCCAATGCTGACTTGCGCGCGTGGGTCCGCAATACACATCCTACCAGACCTCGCCATGATGCACCGCGATACGCTTCCCCATCCGCCCAGAAATGGTTGACGCCATCAGCGTCCGATTTTGCTTCCGATTTTGCGTCCGATTTTGCGTCCGATTTGCGTCCGATTTTGCGTCCGATTTTCGTCTGATTTTTGTCCGATTTTGAATCCGATTTGCGTCTGATTTATTCTAGTGTTGAAACGACACACAAAAAATCGGACGCGAAATCGAACGCGAAATCGGTCGCAAAATCGGTCGCTTCTGGGCGCACTTCCGGGCGCTCTTTCGGGCGCTCTTCCAGATTCGCGTCTGGGCCATATTCTGGGCACTCTTGACGGCGCTTTCCTGGGCGCTGTTCTCGGCGCTTTTCTGGGCTCGCCCGGGCGCTCGCCCCAGCGCGCTCCCAGGCGCTCTTCCGGGCGTTGTTCTGGTCGCCCCCAGCGCACCTTCTGGACACCAGGCGCACGCCCATTTTCAATGTGAAAACCGAAAACCAAAAAAATCAGAAGCAAATCTGCTCTGCCACCGCGGCGAGGTTACGCCCTCCTGGACCGGCCAGGAAGGCATGTACATCGACCCTGGGCGTGGGGCGTGGGACAGGTCTGGCCACAACATGACGACGTGCCCCAAGTCCTGAGCCTGGGCAGAGCCGCGAAAAATGTCAAGCACAAACAGGCAGCCGCTTTGAAGGGAAGCACCACCTTGTCAGGCGCAAAGCACTGCAGAAGAGCGCGCGATGCGGCACAACGAGTGCAGCAACACTACGACTGTCTACGCCGCTCATGACGCTCGCTGGGCTGCTGCATGACTGAACTGCCGCAATACGCTCACGGGAACCGTCATGCACGTCAGACTTATATCCAGAAGGACCCTGTCAGCCCTGCACCAATGGACCAGCTGTTCGCCATCCACCGTTCAAAAGCAAGCGTATAGACAGCGACACGACCAATGCAAGAGCTACATGGGCTCGGATCCGCTTGACCCCAACTCGCGCATATCCTCCTTCGACAAGTTGATGCTAGAGATGTCCACATCCTGCTTGAGGTGCTCGAGGCTTGTGGAAGCCAGCGCCACCGCCACGCCCTGCTGGGTCAGCCACCGCAACGCTACCTGGGCTGGTGTCTTTCCATGCTTCTTGGCCTCAGCAACCGCCAGAGCGAACGGTGTCTGCTATCAAATGTTGCATACTGACGTCCGCACGAGAGTTCCAATCACAAGGACAGATCTGAGACACAGAACCCCTCGCTGTGAAGCGTTTGAAAAATGTTGCGATCGAAACTACCGATCAATCAGAATGCGACTAGGGCCGATGCAATGCTGTGGAGCTTCGGGCTCTGCAAGACGCCGCCAGACCCTAGGGGTGAGTAAGCCTGCACCGTGATTCCAAACTTCTCATTGCTCTGCAACACACTCCGGTCCGCATTCCCCGTGTTGTAGTTCATTTGGTTTACCGCTGGCAACGTGGCCGAATTGTTACGAGCAATGCACGTTAGATGCTCGTCTCTGAAATTGCTGACAGCGATGACGCGCACATTCCCAGCACGGTACAGTTCCTCCAATGCCTTCCACTGACCCTCGATGCCATCGCAACCAGCTGACGACGGATAGTCCAGCATAAGCATGTCGAGCGTATTGTCGCTCGACAGCATTTCCAGCTGGTTCCGAGCTTGACCTCAGTGTTCTGCAAGTGGCACATGCCCCATGCCACAGATGACGCTTACAGCAAGTCACGCCAGCTGTGCAACAGTGCTCACTTGTTTGCACCTGGCAGAGAGATCGCACGCCAAGGGAGGCACGCAAGCTGCCGACTGATCCAACACCGAACCCCGAACGTCCGCTGCTCACTGACCAGGAGGACGGAGATAGAAGGAGATAGAAGGAGGAAGGGGGTTGGAGCGAAACATGGCTGAGACCGTTATGATGATCAGGCTGCTCTCTGAGAGAGCGGCTCATAGTGGTCTGGTAGCAGTCACTGGCGGTGCACTGGGGATTCATCACCGTGCCCGCCACAAAGAGCTCTGAGCGCGCCAGCCCCGAGGCATCCATGGCCTCGCGCTGCGCGCGCTGGCAGCCGTCGCCTATGATCTCGGACGACCAGATGTTGCGAAACCCAGCAGTCAGGGCGTGAGCGGTGGCCCTGCTTGGGGGACGCCAAGTGGTAGTTTTGCCTAGCCTGTCAGGGAGGCGGCC
>CAUYUJ010020270.1:486619-539119 GCA_963575745.1 Prorocentrum cordatum
CTGTGGAACTGTCGCCACTTTCGAGGGTTGATGGTGTCTCCAGCGGAGTGAGACACCGCGCAGACCTGAGCCAGACCTCGCCGTCCCTGGGGCGCTGCACTCTGCAAAACTGTCGCCATCTTCAAGTGCTGCTGGTGATCCAGCGGAGTGAGGTTCCGCGCAAGCCTGAGCGAGACCTCGCCGTCCTCGGGGGGCTGCGATCTGTGAAACTGTCGCCACTTTCGAGGGCTGCTGGTGGGTCCTGCGGAGTGAGGCACAGCGCAGACCTGAGCCAGACCTCGCCGTCCCTGGGGGGGGCTTCGATCTGCACAACTGTCGCCACTTTCGAAGGCTGCTGGTGGGCCCTGCGGCGTGAGGCACCGCGCACACCTGAGCGAGACCTCGCCGTCCCTGAGGCGCTCCGATATGCAAAACTGTCGCCACTTTCGAGGGTTGCTGGCCGGTCCAGCGGAGTGAGGCACCGCGCAGACCTGAGCGAGACCTCGCCGTCCCTGGGGGGCTGCGATCTGCGTAACTTTCACCACTTTCGAAGACTGCTGGTGGGTCCAGCGGAGTGAGGCACTGCGCGGACCTGAGCGAGACCTCGCCGTCCCTGGGGGACTGCGATCTAGGAAACTGTCGCCACTGTCGAAGGCTGCTGGTGGGCTCGCCACTTTCGAACTGGTGGGTCCAGCGGAGTGAGGCACTGCGCGGACCTGAGCGAGACCTCGCCGTCCCTGGGGGGCCATGTCATCTTGTTGCTGCCCCGCCGACGTATCAAGCCTCTTGCCCACAGTCTCCTTTTGGACCTTGCGTCTTCCTTAGTGACTCAGGAGTTCACTTAGTTACTCATCTTTTTCCCTGGATTTCGCCGCTCGCAGAAGGATGTGCGTCCATGTCACGTCGCCGCATTCTCGTCGAATCTCCCAAGCTACTCCTGCCCCGCATTGCGCATGGGTTGGGTACGTCGCCAGGGTAAATATTGTTCTTGAGCGTTCCTCCTGTAGAGGGACATGCCCGACTCAACCCAACTCCTCCTCGGCCTGGGTATTATCATTGAACGTTCCTCCTGTAGAGGGACATGCCCGACTTGACCCTGCTCCTCCTCGGCCTTCGGCCTGGGGGGAAGATGGCACACACCCCGGTGCTGACCCGCAGAGCCTGAGCTGGCAACGCCTGCCCCGCAAGCAGGCCCATCAGCGCGCAGCGCAGGCCGCCGGGCCCCATGCGGCAGCCGCGCGGGGGGCGTCTGGTACGGTACCGCAGGAGCTCGGCCACAGGAAACCTTCCCGCGAGAAACCCAACCCTGCGACCCCAGGACGTGCACTGATTTCTGGTGTGGGAGCGTCGCGCACTCCATCGCAAAACCGTCGAGACCCAAGAAGCCCAGGGGGACACCCTGGAGGCAAGAAGGCTGTGTGTGTCCTTGGTGTGGGTTTCCAATAGGGGAACAACAAATGACCAAAACATAAAAATCTGGAGGTCCGCGCGGGTTTCTCGGATCGGCGCTGGACACCCCCCCTCCATGGCGCGCTCCGCGCGCCAGGGGTGGCGCCGGAGGCGCCGCCGGGGGGCCCCAGCGCCGATCCGAGAAATCCGCGCGGACCTCCGAGCTTTCTGTTTTCTATGTTCGTTCCCCTATCCAAGGAGGACAGGGAGGAGAGAGGCTCGAAGGCGTCGCATGGAGGTTGGCAGGGAATGCGGGCGATGAGCGCGCAACCCCCAGGCCCCACCTCGCCCGCTCCGTGCCCTCGTCATCCCGCCATCTCGCCTCGCCCGCGGAGGAAGAGCTTGAGCGGCAGCAGGTATTCTTCCCCGCTGCGGCGCCGATGCGCCAGAGGGCCCGCTGCAGAGGAACAAAGAACGGCGTCAACATAGACTTTCGATGGGCCGCGCGGATTTCTCGGATCTTCGCCAGTCCCCCCTCCCTGGCGCGCGGAGCGCGCCAGAGGCGGCGCCAGAGGCGGCGCCGGAGGAGGGCTCCAGCGCCGACGCGAGACATCCGCGCGGACCTCCGAAAGTCTATGCTCACGCCGCGACTTCGCTTCTGCGACGTCGGTGCACCGCTCGGCACGCGCAGCGGCATTGGCTGCGGAGAGCGCCGGCGGTGGCTCCCCGGCGCGGGGGCGCGCTGTACAGGGCAGCAACTAGCGCGTTGACACGGGGGCGGCGGAGGGGGGTGGCGCCAGGGGCGGCAGCAGAGGCAGAAGCGCGGTCTGAATGGCTCCTCCGATTGATAGGGCTGCGGGTTGCGCACAGGCAGCCCCCGCAGGTAGTCGCGGAGAGCCTCCACAGGCCCCCCGAGAAGTCCCGGCTGGCCTCAACAGGCCCCCCGGGTAGTCGGTGATGGCATCCACAGGCCCCACAGTAGTTCAGGGCGGTCTCAACACCCTGGCGCCGCCTCCGGCGCCGCCCCTGGGGCGCTCCGCGCCCCAGGCAGGGTTAGGGTGTTAAGAACGCCATGGACTGCTCGGGGGGCCTGTTGAGGCCAGCTGGGACTCTCGGAGGGCTGTTGTGGCCAGCTGGGACTACCTGCGGGGGACGTCTGTGCGCAACCCGAAGCCTTACCGCCTCTGGTCGGGCCTCCTCCTGCTCCCAGAGCCTATCGGCCTCTCCGAGCATAGGGCACACAGGCACTACTCCTCAAATAGAGCATGGGAGGCAAAGAGGGCATCGACGCAATGGACAGCAAGCGTGTGAAGGTTGAGACGAGCGACACGCAGTTGAGGGGAGCCAAAGCGGCACTCTGAGGGACGGAGAGAATCAAGCCTGGTGGAAGAAGGCAATGACGTGAGGGAGCTGAGGAGGGGCGATGTGGAGGACGGGAGGCGTTGGCGGACGGGAGGGAGGGCAAGGCGGAGGACGAAACGGATGGACGGGACCAACCAGGTGTGAGGCGAGGAAAAAGCAGTTGGTGGCGAAGGGGGATGAGGGCGCAAGAAGAGGGAGAGAAAGCTAGAGCAGGTCAGAGGGGGGAAGCTGAAGAAGAGGAGAAGAAAGGATGCTTTGAGATTGCGGGGGTGACAAAGAGGATCTGAGAGGGGAAACAGTGTCTTGCGTCTCGCCCTCCTCCTCCGCCTAATCCCCTACTCCTCCTACTCCTCCTGCCCCTCTCAGCCCCTTCGCCCTGTCCATCTCCTCCTCCTCCTCCTCCTCCCTCCTCCTCCTCCTCCACCTCATCATCATCATCAGCATCATCATCATCATCATCATCATCATCGTCATCATCATCATCATCATCATCAGCAGCATCATCATCACCATCATCATCACCATCGCCATCACCAACATCATCAGCAGCACCATCACCATCACCATCCATCACCATTATCATCATCAACATCATCACCATCATAATCAGCATCGCTGTCATCATCATCACCGTCATCACCATCGTCATCATCATCATCGTCATCATCATCACAACCAGCATCATCAGCATCATAATCAGCATCATGCTCAGCATCATCACGACCAGCATCATCAGCATAAACGACATCACCATCGTCATCATCATCGTCATCATCAGAATTCTCATCATCACAATCATCATCAGCAGAAGCATAATCGTTGTCATCATCATAATAAAATGAAAATCAATGAATAAAAAAGGATGAGTAACGACGAATGAAAACATCGTGATAATAAGAATAAGAAGAAGAAGATGATTAATGATCAGAGGTTGGGGGGTGAGATCGAAGTGAAACGGAGATCCCCCCAAAGGGAAATCGGTTTCGGTTTCGTGCTCGTGCGTGCCGTGCGTGCGGGCGAGGCGAAGCTGCGTGGGCGGGCGCGAGGAAAGTCTCCTGTGGCTGAGGCGCGGCCGGACCAAATGATTCCCCGGACCAAATGATCTTCCCTCCGGCAAGCGGTGGCCAGCGGTGTCCCGTCGGTGTCCCGCCGGTGTCCCGGTGTCCCGCTGGTGCGAAAACGATAGTGAGACCTATGACGAAATCGATTGTGAGATCAATAATGAGATAGATAGTGAGACCGATAGTGAGATCGATCGTGAGATCGATAGTGGGATCGATCGGAGGTTGGGGGGTGAGATCGAAGAGGAACGGAGAGCCCCCCAAAGGGAAAACGGTTTCGGTTTCGTGTTTGTGCGTGCCGTGCGTGCGGGCGAGGCGAAGCTGCGTGGGCGGGCGAGAGGAAAGTCTCCTGTGGCTGAGGCGCGGCCGGACCAAATGTTTCCCGACCGGCAAACGGGGCCGCGCGGTGTCCCGCCGGTTTCCCGCCGGTGTCCCGCTGGTGTCCAGGTGTCCCGCTGGTGCGAAAACGATAGTGAGACCGATAGTGAGATCGATTGTGAGATCGATTGTGAAATCGATAATGAGATCGATAGTGAGATCGATCGAGTGAGATCAATGGTGAGATCGACTGTGGCATCGATAGTGAGATCGATAGTGGGATATACGGTGAGATCGAGTGAGTAAGATCGATAGTGAGATCGATCGAGTGAGATCGATACAGAGATCGATAGTGAGATTGATAGTGAGATCGATAGAGTGATGCCGATAGTGAAATCGATAGTGAGATCGATGGAGTGATCTCGATAGTGAGATCGATAGTGGGATCGAAAACAAGATCGAGAGTGAGATCGACAGTGAAATTGATCGAGTGAGACCGATAGTAAGATAGATCGAGTGAGATCGATAGTAAGGTCGATAGTGAGATCGACCGTGGGATCGATAGTGAGACCGATAGTGAGATGCACATCGAAATGCAGATCAAAATGCAGATCGAAATGCAGCTCGACATGCACATCGATAAGCAAATGCAAATGCAAATCGTCAGGCACATCGACATCCCGTACTGTATGCTGTGCCAAGAGCGAGCAGCAACGCAACAATCTCTGAACACCAAGGCTCCCAGTACGACACGTTGCCCATTGCTGGCACCCTCCCCCCCAACCTCTTTATCACCCGCAGGGTGGTCGTATAGGTAATGATAGTTTTAACCGTCAGCATCAGCGTCATCATCATCAGCATCAGCGTCAGCATCATCATCATCGTCATCAGCAGCATCAGCATCAGCATCAGCACCAGCACCAGCATCAGCATCAGCAAGCATCGTCATCACCATCATCAGCATCATCATCATAATCAGAACCATCATCATCACCATTATGCGCCTCCTCCTCCTCCTCCCCCTCCTCCTCCTCCTCCTCCTCCTCCGCCTCGGCGGCGGCGGCGAAATCGTCAGCGTCATCACCATCACCATCACCATCATCATCTTCATCCCTCCTCCCCTCATCCACTTCCTCCTCCACCTCATCCTCCTCATCCTCCTCATCCTGCTCCTCCTCCTCCTCCATCTCCTCCTCCTCTTCCTCCTCATACTCCTTCCTCATCCTCTCACCTCTCTCCCTCCCTCCATCCCTCACTCTCACTCCTCATCATCTTCATCCTCATCTTCAACCTTGCCCCTGTCCTTATCTCCCTAGACCGGCGACTCGATGTTCCAAGCATATGGACCTCTCGACTCCTTCCTTGTGATTGGCTTTTTATCCTAAGCCGTTCGTTGACCGTCAGAACATCTTGATGGTCGATGGAGGCATGTACCCGTCGGTCGGAAGAGGTGGGTAGAAACATGAAGTGGGAATGCGCTGAAAGTAGATTGGACGTCCGCCCGCCCTCCTGAAAAGGAGGAAAGAGGGAAAACCGATCGACCCTTGAAGTAGGAAGGCCTCTAAAGTAGATTAGGATTGAAGAACGCAGAAGTACCTACTTTCAACGACCAGCGTGTAAGAGGTATGGGCCCCCCTCCTAGACGCGTCGGCACTTCCAGCTTCCCCCCCCCCTGAGCAGGTGAAGCCCTGGCCCTGAAGTTTCTGGCCCTCCTTCTCCTCATCCTCGGCCTCCTCCCGCTTCGCACCGGGCCCAAAGAAGGAGCATGCAATGACGACAATGCCGGCTGGCGCAAGCCAGACATCCTCTGAACTCCTCCGCGCCCGCCCCCAGATGCGGGGAGTAGGAAGTTCTCGCCAACGCTCGGACGTCCAATACTAATACTTTTGTCGTGCTTTTGTTACAAATGATCCTAGATGCTTCTCGAAAGTCCTGGCCAGAAAAACATGCACACGCCCGAGGGATGCCAAGAGTTGGCGGCTGCGCCGCTCTTGGAGGCCACTGGGGGGGGGGCACGAAGGAGAGCCCCGAGGCGTAGGGAGGTGCGAGCAGAAATCGAGGGGCCCCCTCCCCCAGGCAAGACGAAGCCAGGCCGAGGATACAGTAGGAGCTCGACCACAAGACACCTTCCACAATAATCCCAACCCTGAGACCCCAGGACGTCCATTGATTTTTAGTGTGGGAGCGTTACGCTTTCCATTGCAAAACCATCGAAATCCAAGAAGCCCAGGGCACCCTGGAGGCAAGCAGGGTGTTTCTTGGGCTTCCACTGAAAAGTTGGGTGAGGATAAATCGAGAATTCCTGAGATCCCGCGGCTTTGGAGGATGTCTCGGGCGCCGCGGCCTTATCAGAGCCTTCCTCAACGCGCGGAGAGCGTTCTGGAATGCTCCGGAACGGATTTGTCCTCGTCCTGGCCCCGCCTGACCAGGAACGCTTGTGGCTTGTAGCGAGGGGAGAGCTCTCAGTCGTCGCAGCCCCTGCTGTACTGGTAGCAGCACCAGTCCTTCTTCCGGTCGGGCCATACGTCGCGCCAGTGCTGATAGTCCTCCATGCAGTCGTACTCGTCCTCCGCGGTCGTCCTCCATGCAGTCGAACTCGCAGTCGTGGCCCTGGGGGGCCAGGAATCAGCATGAGGGATATGACTTGCGGACGACGGCGGACGGCTTCCCCGCGGGCGCCAGACGCCCTGCAGGGCCCATTTCGATCCGATCGGTCTCGTTCGATATCGATTTCGGCCGACCACGGTCCGAATCGATTCCGATATTCCGAGAATCCGGTGCAGCCTGATGCGTGCATGGCGCTCTTGTTTATGCTGGCGCGGAGGACTCGATTGGATCTCGTCGATCCCAATTCCGTGTCGATGTAGCCCAATCCGACACACATTCCGATTCGATCCGATACCCCGACTCGATGCTGACTGATGCTGCCATTTTCGGGGGGCTGGATGGAAACCCCTTCGGCAAATCACCCCCTAGAGGAAAAGGCTGGGGGCCAACAAAACGGCGGGCACAGGCCGTTCAAGAGGGTGGCCGTGTACCACCCCCTCCTCCTCATCCTCATCCTCGTCCTCCCTCCTCCTCCTCCTCCTCCTCCTCCTCCTCCTCCTCTTACCCCTCCTCCTCCTCCTCCTCCTCCTCCTCCTCCTCCTCCTCCTCCTCCTCCTCCTCCTCCTCCTCCTCCTCCTCCTCCTCCTCCCCCTCCTCCCTCTCCACGGGCGGACAGAAGGGAGGGGATGGCAAAAAGGGGGGTTGGCGAATCCGCTCGCGTAGCGGTGGAAACTCCCGACGGCGGGGGTCAAATCAGCGGCACGCAGCAGATGTCGCAAACCCGCTTTCCCAATCCCACTACGTTTAAGGCGAAGCCAAGGCGAGGACAAACTCGGGTGAGTACCAATCGAGAACCTCTGAGGTCCGGCAGAGCTTGGGGATGCCTCGGGCGACGCGGCCTTCTCGAAACCTTCCGGAACGCTCCGAGAGCGTTCTGGAATGCTCTGGGACGGCTTCCCAGGCATGCGACGTCCTGATTTTTTCAGGACGGCGTCCCTGGAAGTCCCGACCCGTTCCCTGGGACCGGTTTTTCGTCCTGAATCGTTGTTTGACGGTCCCGAGGCCCAGCGAGGGCCCACCGGGGCCGAAATTTGTCAAAAACCTCCCGTCCTGATATTTTGACGACGCGATCATGTCTGGGTTTGTTTCCTCGTCCTGGCCCCGTCCGACCTCTCGTCCGACCCGACCCTCGAGAGATGCCACGAAGAGCGGCCCCGCGGGTGGATGTCGCGGCTCGCCGTGGCCGGGCGGGGGCTCCGCCAATCTCCCCAAGCCCTCTCCCGAGGAGGGACGACAGGTGAGTAACCAACAAAGGGCCCGTTTGCAGGGCCAAAAACATTAGGGATAGGGTGTTGTTTTGTTCAATGCTGCAGATGCATCGAACAGACCGCCCAAATGTATGAGCCCTCATGCGAGGACGGACGGGAACCTCAGCGAGGCCATGTATTCGTCGTGTTAGGGTGAGGGGCTCTTCTGTGCTCGATGAAGGCGGGGGCCGGCTCAGCGGGGGGACAAGCATCGGCCTGGAATCGGCGATGCCTCGCCGATGGATCGGCGAGAGGCTGCCGAGGGCGAAGCCACACGTTCTCCTGGTCAGGGTGTGGGCAGTCGGGCCCCTCTCGGCAGGGAAGGAACGGGCGATTGGCTTGGGGTCGATGCGCCCCCCTTATGAGCCTATCCCCCTCCAGAGGCCTCCTAGATAGGGGTCGGAGCAGATGGGGTCGAAGGATCGCGCCGCATCGCCGATGCATGGCGATCCATCGCCGACGCATCGGCGATGCACCTGCGACGTCGGCGCTGCATCGGCGCCATCGACGTGGAGAAAATCGGGCTCCACATCGAGCCGCATCGCCGATGCACGGGCGACGCGGCGCGATCCTCCGAACCCATCTACTTCGACCCCATCTAGGAGGCCTAGACCCACCCTCTCACGTTGCCCATGAGGTCAGCGCAGCCAGCCCCCCTCTCCAGGATCTACGCAACCGTGGCGTTCCAGAACCAGCCTCGCCTCGCCATCGCTCGGACATCCACTTCCTGTGTTTTGTTGCGGTTTCGCGCGTGTTTTGGCGGCGGCGAGCGAAAGAAGGAAGCGAGAAGGGGCGGGCCTGCTAAGAAGGCTCGGGAGCCCCCTGCTCCTGAGAAGTCTTCCTCAGCCTTCCCCGAAAGCACAAAAAAAAACCTCTCGGAAGGCGCGAGGGCTTCTGAGAAGTCCCGCCGCCTTCTGAGAAGGCCATCTACTTCTCACCCCAGACATGCGACGTCCTGATGTTTTCAAGACGGGGCCCCGGGAAGTCCCGACCCTTTCCCCGGTACCGGCTTTTTCATCCTGAGTCGTTTCTTGACGGTCCCGAGGCCCGGCGAGGGCCCCCCGAGGCCGAAATTGGCCAAAAACCTCACATCCTGATTTTTGCCCCCACATCCCAAGTGGGCTTCTTGTTTTCTCTGCACACCCCCCGCGCAGGAAAGAACACCCTCTCCTCTTCTCTAACCGCACACTCATTCACTCAATCATTCACACACATCATCACTCACACTCACTCACTCAACCACTCACTCACCCACTCACACACCCACTCGCACATGCATTCACGCACTCATCATCGTCACTCACTCACGCACTCACTCACTCACTCACCCACCGACCCACCGTTTCACTCACGAAAACCGTCGTCATCATTATCATCACCATCATCAGCATCAGCATCATCATCAGCATCATCAGCATTACTCTCATCACCATCATCAGCATCAGCATCATCAGCATCAGCAGTGTCATCCTCATCTTCACTCAGTCACTCAGTCATTCACTGACTCACTCACTCATCTCAGGCGGGAGCCTCGTCTGTGAGCGCACTGAAAAAAACAGACATCTCAAGCGAGAGCCCTTTCCCTCTTGGACCCGCAGCTCAGGTTTGCAATCCGAACAGGTCATCGGGAACATGTCACTGTCGTCACTGTTGGGCTTCTCAGGCTTGGATATGGAGGAGATATCGGGCGGCAGCCTCGCCACTTCTGGGCCCCCTGAAGCCTGAATATGGAGGGCATATCAGGCGGGAGCATCGTCTGTGAGTGAATTGCGAAGAAGTCTCAGACGAGCCCCCTCACTATGGGGCCCGCAGCTCATGTTTGCAATCCGAGCGGGTCATCGGGAACTTGTTTGTCAGGCTTAAACATGGTGGATGGATCGGGCGGGAGCCTCGTCTGTGAGTGAATGGCCAGGACTTATCAAGCGGAAGCCCCCTCCGTATGGGGCCAGCGGCTCATGTTTGCAACCCGAACGGGTCATCGGAAACCTGTCACTGTCGTCGCTCTTGGGCTCCGCAGGCTTGGATACGGAGGAAATATCAGGCGGCATCCTCGTCTGTGAATGAATTGCGGGCGAATTTCAGGCGGGAGCCCCCTCCCTATGGGGCCCGCAGCTCACGTTTGCAATCCGAACGGGCCATCGGAATGTTAAAACTGTCGCCCTTGTTGGGCCCCCTGGGGCCTGAAAGTGGAAGAAATATCAAGCGGGAGCCTCGTCTGTGAGCGAAGCGCGAGGAAGTCTCAGGCGGGAACCTCCGCCCTATGGTGCCCGCAGCTCATGTTTATAATCCGAGCGGGTCATCGAAAAACTTGTAACTGTCACCCCTCTTGGGCCCCTGAGGCCTGAATATGGAGGAAGTATCAGGCGGGAGCCTCGTCTGTGAGTGAATCGCGAGGAAATCTCAGGCGGGAGACTCCGCCCTATGGGGCCCGCAGCTCATGCTTGCAATCCGAAGCGGGTCATCGGAACCTGATTAACGTCGTCACTGTTGGGCTCCTGGGGCATGAGCATGTAGGAAATATCAGGCCGGAGCTTCGTCTGTGAGTGACTTGCGAGGAAGTCTCAGGCGGGGGCCCCCTCCATATGGAGCCCGCAGCACGTTCGAAATCCGAAGCGGGTCGGAAAACTTGAAACAGTCGTCATTGTTGGGCTCCTGGGGCCTGAACTCACGTGGCAAAGCTCGGGGCCACACGCCGTGCGCCGCTCGGGGCTCACCATGACGCACGCGTCCTACCTGACCTCAACGCTGTCGCAGGGCCAGACGGTGCGCAAGAGCGTCACCATCGACTGCGCGAGGGACGAGGACGCTGGCAGCACGGGCATGTTGGACGACCAGTGGTGGCTGCACCTCTACGTCATGTTCTCCCGCGCCACGTGCATGCGGAGCACGGTGATCCTGCGGCCGCCGCCGCGAGAGTTCCTGGAGCGAGGGCCGCCGGCATCCTTGCGGAATGATATCCTGGAGTTCGACACCACAGCGGAGACCTCCAGGGCAGAGGCGGAGCAGCTCACGGCTGAGTTGGGTTTCGTGCCGCCCCCCGCCTGAGCGCGGCGGCGCCGTGCTCGAAACCCGCGGGGTTATCCCAACGGCTTGGTCTCGCGCGCCAGCGGCTCGCGGGGCGGCCCCGACGGCCTGGCCCGCGGGGCTGTCCCAACGGCTGCGGCGCAATGTGGCAATTAGAACTTGCGGCCATTCTGGCCGAGGCAGCGACGGCACAGAGGAAAATCGGCATGCGCGCTCATGCAATAGAAAGGGGAGGAGGTGGCGGGGGATGAAACAAAAACAAAAAGGCGAGGAGAGGACAACGGAGGGAGCGGGAAGAGAGCCAGCGCCAGGGCGGGGAGGAGAATGCTGCAGAGGAGACAGTAAGGACGCCTTAACAACCACGAGGACGAAGATGAGGGATATTTCCAAACTAGCCGAGAGGATTCTCATGCGGCGTCCTACCGTCGGAGTAAGTCGGGAGCTGCGGGCCCCACAGGGAGGGGGCTCCCGCCTGAAACTTCCTCGCAAGTCACTCAGCTCCGCCCGCGGTCGCCGGCGGAGTGCCAGCAATCCGAGGAGAAAAAGGTACACCCACTCCGCTACCCTTCCATTGGTTCCCCTTCTTTGAGCCTCCTGGGTGGCCCTCGTCGCCACCGCCGGACACGCCTCGAAATTCTGATCAGAACGCAACCCGGGAGAGGCCCGGGCACGAGCGATATCGGTACCCCTTGGCTTCTCCAAGCAGAAGCCAGCGGAAATCAAGACCGGCCTTCCAGGAGACGCACGACGAAGCCAGAACGAGGACAGGATCGGGTGAAGACTGGCGGCTCTGGAGGATGTCTCGGGCGGCGCGGCCTTCTCAGAGAGTTCAGGAATGCTCTGACAGCGTTCCGGAACGCTCTGGAACGGGTTTATCCTCGTCCCAGCCCCTTCCGAAGACGTCAACTTTGTGGGGTGCAGGATTTTCCGAATCCCGAATCAGCTATCTGGGGCCTGCTCAGAGACCCAACGTATTGAAAAAACGAAACGGTTCTAACCGCTTTCGCCATCTATAGAGACCACCGCTGGGCCCCCGCACCGTCCAACAACTGCTCAGGATGAAAATCCGGTCCCCAAGGAGGCGTCGAGACTTCAGGGGACCCCGTGTTGAACCAAACATATTGGTATCGGCTCTCTGGGTATAGGCTTAGGTCGGGCATGTCCTCCTACAGGGGGATGTTTTGGAAACTTGAAAACGAGTCACTTTTTTTTTTTTTCGTGCGGCGCGCCGACATGCGCAAAGATGGGGAAACCCAAAAGTACCGATACCGCTACTGCCTGGACCTCTCCTGGGGTACGTTCCCTGGCCTGCGGGTGAGAAGCACGGTGCCAGGTGCCAGCAAGAGCTGTGTGGGCCATGCGCACTTGAAACAAGAAATCGCCAGCTTCCCAACTGATGGGAAGGGGGCCCCTCGATGCTACAGCGTTGCACCGAGGCCGGCACTTCCGAAATGGTCAGAATAATCAACGAAATCGTCCCCAGACTATTTTTTGACGAGGTTTGACTTTTCCTCCTGTAGAAGGACAGGCCCGACTTAGGCATGGGCCTTGGTGGGTCTGCCTTCCTGGCCTATAGGGAGGAGAGCCGATGTCCGCCAAGCTGCGGGCCCGGACCCACGGAGGCCTGGGAGCGCTGCTCCGTACGGTAGGAGCCCTTGCTGCCGCGAAAGCATGGGAGCTATTCCTAGACATGATCGCGTCGTACGAAAATCAGGACGGGAAGTTTTGGCAGTTTTCGGCCCTGGGGGGCCCTCGCCGGGCCTCGGGACCGTCAGAAAACGATTCAGAACGAAAAACCAGTCCCGGGGAAAGGGTCGGGACTTCCAGGGACGCCGTCTTGGAAACATCAGGACGTCGCATGTCTGTCCGCGAAAAATATTCCACAAGAAACCCAACCCTGAGACCCTAGGGCGTCCGTCGATTTCCGGCGTGGCTTTCCATCGCAAAACCCTCGAAGCCCAATAAACCCAGAGCACCCTGGAAGCAAGGAGGGAGTTTCCCAGCAAGGGTCGCATGTGTCTCCACTGTACTCAGGTGTCGACCGAAGCAGGCCCTGCGCTTCCGTCAACACGACACTCGTCCGAAAGGCTGCCCAAAACGGCGCTTCGAGGCACACCCCTGGAGCCGCGACAAGACCCCCACGGCAGGCCGCGCGACGAGAACGAAGACGACTGACGAGAGTGCCGCCCCAAAACGGCGCTGCGGCCGACTACCCCCGGAGGCCTCGACCCTTTTCCTGAGGCCAGCCCTTCCTCCTGAGTCGCTTGTGACGGTCCCAGGGCCCGGCGAAGGCCGAAGATATCGAACAACCTCCCGTCGTGATCTTTGCCGCACCTCGACCCCAGAGCTCCCGAGCCCTCCCCCACGGGGAAGTTGCGTCACGGGTCCATTTTCGATGGCCCATGGGCCCGAAAGCAGAATCCGGAGGCAAATTTGTTTGGCAACGCCCCACTGGAACGCATACATCGTCGGAAATCGGGGCCCCTCGACGGCGCACCGGCCTGGAAAAAACATGAGATACCAACAACGTACTCCCCAGACCTCTCCCGAAGTACGTACTAACCAAAACTTGGAAGGCGAATCCAGCCTCGGCGACGAGAGCTCCCAGGAGGCCCAAAAGGCAAAAACGAGGTGAGGGCAGCAGTGTCAGCACATGTTCCCCCTCCGAAGACCGACTCCTACGGTCCTACGGTCGAACTCCCTCTCCCGGCAGCCTCGGGGTGGTCGACGGTGCGGCGGTGCAGCCAACGCCGCGGATGCGGCAGCACCCCGCGATGTCCTCGGCGCTCCAGCCAGCCGTCTGCAGGTCGCCCGGGGAGGCGGCCGCCACCTCTGGGTAATAAAGGTTGTTATCCCAGTGCGACCCTACCTGGGAGTTGGGGCCTCTAGGAAAGCAACATTAGTAGGAGCGGTAAATGCCGTCCTCCTCCTTCTCCTCATCGTCGTAGTTGTAGCAGTAGCGGTAGTAGTAGTAGTAGTAGTAGTAGTAGTAGTAGTAGTAGTAGTAGTAGTAGTAGTAGTAGTAGTAGTAGTAGTAGTCGTAGTAGTAGTAGTAGTAGTAGTAGTAGTAGTAGTAGTAGTAGTAGTAGTAGTAGTAGTAGTAGTAGTAGTAGCGCCAGAACCGCCGACGCCACGCCGTAAGTGAAGCAGCAGCAGAAGCAGGCAGTGGATGCTGTGCTGCGCTATGCTATACTATGCTATGCTCTGCTCTGCACTGCTATACTATGCTATGCTATGCTATGCTGCGCAATGCTATGCTGGGCTAGGCTGGGCTAGACCAGGCTAGGCGATGCTGCGGTATGCTATGCTATGCTGCGCTATGCGATGCTGCGCTATGCCATGCTATGCTATGCTGCACTATGCTATGCTATGCTATGATATGCTGCGATATGCTATGCTAGGCTAGGCTATGGTATGATATGATATGCGGCGCTATGCTATCATATGCTATGTTATGTTATGGTATGATGCGCTATGCTATGCTATGGTGTGTTGCGCTATGATATGCTATGTTATGATGCGCTATGGTATACGGTGCTATGCTATGATATGATGTACTATGCTATGCTGAGCTGTGGTATACTAAGCTAGGCTATGATATGGCATGGTATGTTTTGATATGCTGCGCTATGATATGATATGATATGATATGCTATGATATGACACGATATGCTGCATTATGTTATGATGCGCTCTATTCTGATATTATATGATATGATATGATATGATATGCTACGATATGGTATGACATGCTATGTTATGTTAATGCTGCGCTAAGCTAAGCTAAGCTGAGCTAAGCTGAGCTAAGCTAGGCTAGGCTACGCCAAGCTAAGATAAGTTAGGCTAGGCTAGGCTAAGCTAAGCTGAGTTAAGCTAGGCTAAGCTAAGATGAGATAAGCAACGCTAAGTTAAGGGGACGTAGCTGGGGGAACCGCGGGGCGGATCCTGGGGGAACCGCCCGGGGCGAGGCCCACTGCCCGGCCCTTTAAGCAAACCGAGTAAGAACCCTTCTAGGCAGAGCCTAGGTAGGGAATTTAAATAATGGATTAACATAGAGTGCGGGGTTTGGACAACGAACCATTGGATAAGGAGTCCAGGGTCTGGAAGCTGGTGGAACTCCAATCGTGGAGTGGCCATGGAAATCACCGCCGCCCTCATATGATGAGGAATCATCCATGGCCTCAAGCCTCCTGGGCACATTGCTTCATGAACGTCCCAACCGTGCATCCTTCCGAGGCCCCGACGGATTTCTGGAATCGGCGCTGGAACCCCCATCCTGGCGCGCGGACCGCGTCTGAGGCGGCGCCAGAGGCGCTGCCTGGGGGGGCCCAGGGCAGACCCAAGAAGTCCGCGCGGAGCGCCAAGAGTGTATGTGTGTATGCCGTTTCGGTTTCTTCTTCGATCCATGATGACCCTCGCCAAGGGATCAGCCTGGATCTCCCAAAAAGCTGTTGCACTGCGCCTCCTTTGCTAGAGGCCTCCTAGATGGGGCCGGAGTAGATGGGGTCGGAAGATCGCGCCGCATCGGCGATACATCGGCGATGCATCGCCGATGCATCGGCGATGCACTGGCGATGCATCGGCGACGTCGGCGATGCATCGGCGACGTCCGCGTGAAGCAAACCGGGCTCCGCATCGAGCCGCATCGGCGATGCATCGGCGATGCGGAGCGATCCTCCGACCCCATCTACTCCGACCCCATCTAAGAGGCCTAGATTTGCTGCTCCGAGCCTCGTCGCACACGGAGCCCAGCCAGCCCCCCAGAGGCTCCTGCAGCGCGTCTCCTCGCGGGCCACGCCGCAGGACCCGGGCCTCCCTCGAGGCCGGGAGCCGAGGCACGGCAGGCGGCGCTCTGCCGTCGCTCGGCCCCTCGCCGGGCCCCTGCCTCCTCCTCCTCCTCCTCCTCCTCCTCCTCCTCCTCCTCCTCCTCCTCCTCCTCCTCCTCCTCCTCCCCCTCCTCCTCCTCCTCCCCTGCCTCCTCCCCTGCCTCCTGCTCCTCCTCCTCCTGGGTGAAAAGCCGATCCGGGGAATGGGTCGAGACTTCCGTTCATGAGGGCAATCCTGGAGGCCTCGCGCAGCAACTGTGGACCCGAAGTACGTCGGATCCACGACGGACTCACGTCGGGATCACGTCGGACTACCTCGGAATTGCATCGGATTTACGTCGGACTGACGCTGGAGCATCGCCGCGCGAGCATCGACCCATGGCTTACGGAGCTGACGAGTGGATTAGATAACATAACTGTTACGCGCCGCGCGAGGCCTCCAGGATTTTCCTCACAACTAATGTGGTAACTTCGTCAGCGAAGAGCCCAGGGGAGAAGTGAGAGGGGGCAGGCGTTCTGAAGAGGAGGCGGGGCTTCTCAGAAGCCCCCCTCGGGCCTTCTGAGAAGCCGCCCGTGTCTTCGGAGGAGGCCTCCAGAGCTTCTGGGAAGGCCGGAGGCCTCCTGGGCCTTCTGAGAACCCAGACCCCGACGTCGTGATTTTTTCGCAGCGTCGACACCCAAAGGCCTGGACCCCTTCCGCAGGACCGGCTTCTCCTCCTGAGTCGTTTTCTGGCGCTCCCAAGGCTCGGAGAGGGCCCCCAGAGGCCGAAAGTAAAGACAAACCTCCCGTCGTGATTTTGTTCATAACGCGAGGGGGTCTGGGGAGAAGGCCCACCCCCTCCCACGTCCCCCCTCCCAGGCTCGCCGCCGACTCGGTGGGTGCCCACGCTGTGAGTAGAGCAGCTCGGCGGACTTCTGGGAGCGCGACCCCTGGCTCAGAGAGGCCTTAGGTCGGGCATGTCCTCCTACAGGCGGGCTTGGGAGGAAAAATTAAAACAATCAAGAAATATTCAAACATTGTCAAAATAATACAAAACATCGCCCCCTGACAATTTTGCAACAATTTCAAAACATTCTTCCTGCAGAGGGACGTGCGCGACTGAAGAGTGGCCCTTGGGTACGCCGCCTCTGCCGATCGCCGCATCTGCGCTGCGTCGGCGGCGGCCCACGCGCTGCGGTCTGCCTCCCCCCAGGAGGAGGAGGAGGAGGAGGAGGAGGAGGAGGAGGAGGAGGAGGAGGAGGAGGAAGAGGAGGAGGAGGACCCCGCCGTGCGCCCCCCCCCCCCTCCCGAAAGCCGCCCATCGCATCAAAGATCACTCCTGCCAAGGGCCGCTCCGACGCCCCGAGATCCGAGCTCCTGACCCCCTGCGGGGTCCCTCCCCGGAGGCCTCGACTCCCTCCCCGGGGACCGGCGTTTCATCCCGAGTCGTCGCTTGACCCGGGGCCAGGCGAGGCCATCTGACGGCCGAAGGTCTGAGAGAAAGCTCCCGTCGTGACTTCTGCCCCAGCGCGGCCCCAAAGCCAACTTGCTGCTTCAGTGCGTGGGGTGCCTGGGTCTGGCGTGTGGGCGGTCCTCGGTCGCCCACGCCCAGAGCGGTGGCGGCGCCAGCGCCGGGCGTCCAGATCACCAGGGCCGCGAGCACCAGGACCACGCCCAGCAGCGGGCAGAGCAGCGCCAGGGGCAGGGCCAGCACCCTGACCTGAGGCGGCAAAATAGAGGGCAGAAAATCCACCCCCAGAATCATCACCCTAACACGCGAAGTCGTTTCGCAAACGCACCCGAAGAAGGAATCAGACAGGGGAGGGCTGTTTAGTAAACGCCCAGGGCCGTTTAGTAAACGCATGACCTGAAGAGGTATGTCGTTCCCAGCGCACGTAAGGACCACGTCCAAAAAAGCATGTCGAGCACCCAGACAAGCATCAACAAACAGTGTCGAACGAGTCTCGCCTCCCAGGGCCCGACACGTGAAAACCCTCAAGATTCAGTACTTTCTTGGTGCTCAAAAATCTTTCTGGTGATCAAGGGAAAAGTAGGTTGGAACATCATAACTGACGAGGGAAACAAGGACCGGACCAAGACGGAACGCGGAAGGTCGGTGCCGATCTTCCCCGAACGCCGGGCGTCGCATGTGCTTCACAACGGGCGATGTTGCCTCTTTTCGGGCCCCTGGGCTCTCACATCTCGATCTGGCTAGACAAATTCGGATGCTGCAGATAGATGAGGTCCAGGGCGCTGGTCGTGATGCTTCGCGATGTTGCAATCTGCTTCGCAGCGTCTGATCGCACGGCTAGCCACCGTTACAATCTTGAACACTGGTCATCGACGATTCGTGGGCCGTCCTCTTGAGCAGGGACCGACCGCCCCAGCATTCCTATAGGCCTACCACGAAATATTTTCAGAATCCAGATTTGTGCGAAGAAAAGAAACTAAGGCATACACTCGAGGTAATAACACAAAAAACAGCTTCAACCAGACATGTCCTAAGACCATGTCGCGCAGACCACAAAAGGTTCATAGAACATTATCTGGTAGGACGCTTCGCCGCTGCTTGATCCTCACGAATCCTGCCCCAGATCTGCGTCGACGAGCTGCCGTGCCGCCTTGGTCGTTGTCATATCGTGCTTCTTCCTCTGCGGACCAGCCCCAGCGTGGTCTGCAGCGAGGGGGGCTCCAGGAGGGAGGCCTCGTGTTAGGTCGGGCATGTCCTCCCACAGGCAAATATTGAAAGGAGATGTTAATCATAGCGCAAGAAAGTGCTCCGAAACATTATCAAAAAAAATGAGAGGGGCATGCCCGACTTGAGCCTCGTGGCCGCCGACCACGCCGTAGCCGTGGAGCCCCGCGCCAGCGAAGCCGAAGTGAGGAGGCGCCCGGTCGTAGAGCTGCGGAGGGGCTGCACCCTCCGCCGTCCACACCGCCTGGCAGGAGAGGCCAACATCGAATCGAGAGGTCGGATCGGCGAGCGAAGAGAATCGGATCGGCCGAAATCGACAGCCGAGTCGGGAGGAATCGAACCCGCAGACGCCGGCAATCTCGGATCGGAGGCGTCGCGAGGAGCCCCGCCTGGTCGGCGGCCGCCGCCGCGGCGGCGGCCTCAGGGCTGGCCTCACGGACGGCCCGTCGCATGCTCTGGCGCCGCGGTCGGCGGATCGCCCCGAGAGGGCCAGGGGGGGGGACTCCTCCCTCCTCCTGCTCCTCCTCCTCCTCATCCTCCTCCTCGTCCTCCTCCTCCTCCTCCTCCTCCTCCTCCTCCTCCTCCTCCTCATCATCATCATCATCATCATCATCATCATCATCATCGTCGTCGTCGTCGTCGTCATCATCATCATCATCATCATCATCAGCATCATCATCATCATGTTCCTCCTCGTCCTCCTCCGCCTCTTCCTCCTCCTCTTCCTCCTCCTCGTCCTCCTCCTCCTCCTCCTCCTCAGCCGTTCTGGCTTAGGCATTTGGCCCTGAGCTTGCAAGCACGCACTTCAGAGCGGCTCGTGCTTGCGAGCCAACTGACACGGAGACGAGCTCGGCTGGCCCATGGCATCGCGCCGCGATGCGCCTGGGGTCCGAGCCTCAACGACAGTACAATGGGAATGCACGGGCAAGTGCGGAGGTTGCCCGAACTACACCAGCAGGGCGGAGTGCAGAGCGTGTGGGGCCAAGGCGCCGCCCAGCATTCTGGCCACCCTCAAGTCCTGCCAGCCCCTCAGCCTCGGAGCTGCGCCGTGGCGCGATGGAGGAGGAGGCGCCGCAGGCGCCGCCAAGCCCCAAGGTAAGGCCAAGGCCAAGCCGAAGGGTCAAGCTCGCGAAGCACAGTGGGACAAAGCCAAGAACTGGTCGTCCCACCTCGGCTGCAAGGGAGCTGGAGGCAACGGCAGAGAGGCGAAGGCCGTCGTGGACCTCAGCGTCGCCGAGCTGCTGGGAGCCACCAACAAGGCGCTGGTGGCGGCTGGCAAGGACGGCCTCACCGAAGGCCAGCTCTCCGTGGTGGTACCAGCTCCGTCCAAGCAGGAGGTGGCCGACATCGCCTCGAAGCCGCTGGCCCAGGTGCTCCAGAGGAAGTTGGACAAGAGCGAGCAGGTGGAGAAGGCCAAGGTACGCGTGGCGAAGCGAGCCCAGGAGCTGGCGGCTGCGCAAGAGGCCTACGACGCGGAGCTGCGGCAGCTCCGCAAGCACGAGGCCAAGTTGGCGGAGCTGGAGGCGATCGAGAAGACCAAGTGTGCAGAGGCTGCCATGGGCACCAAGGGGGACACGGTCGCTCTCCTTGGCCAGCTGGCGCTGCTCCTCGACGCCCTCGGCCAGAACGTGGACTTGCGGGATGGCAAGGCGAGCCTCGCGGACGCCCGCGCCGTCGCCGCCAAGACCAAGGAGAAGCTCCCGGTCGCAGAGCGAGCTGCAGCTGCAGCCAAGGAAGCCCCCAGCACTGGTGGTGCTCCTGCTGCTGACGGCCCTGGGGCCCCTGCAGGCGGCGGCGCAGCCAGCGGAGGCATGGAAGTGGAGGTGCCCGACTTCGAGGTGGACCAGGACCTCGCCGACCCGGTGGCCGCTGAGGTGAAGAAGCTGGGAGGCTCCCGTCCAGCCTTCGATCTGGACAAGCCTGAGGACGTCAACGAGCTCAGGCGCCCCCCCCCCCAAGTTCCTGGATGCACAAACATTGGCAGCCAAACGGATGCGCGTTTGACCATGGACAGGAAGGCCCGCGCCAAGCCTTGGCGGACCTCGGGAAGTTCAGGGGGTCCAACGCGCACGACTTGGAGTGGCCTGGGCTGGGGTACCATATCCCTGCAAGCCGCCCAGACACGTGCTTCTCCTCCAACATGGAGAGACGCGGAGCACTCAAGGTTGCCACCCCTCAGGCTAGGAGAGCAAACGAAGAAGGCAATGGCACGAGGAGACCACAGGCGCGGTCGTGTACTTCGGCGTCCGAGTCAAGCGGCGCACTCACCGTCCCTGAGAATCTGGAGACCCGTTCGCAGACGAAACCCACGCAGGGCTCGGGTTCACTCGAGCCCCTGGACCCACGCGAGGGACCCTGCGAGCGGGAATCGGCGGAGGGGCGGCAGAAGTCGCCACATGCAGGCAGGCCCAGTTCTCAAGGAGCTGCTGCGGGCCGTGAAGTTGCTGGAGGCATCGCGGAGGCCACGGGCCAGGACCCTGCCGGGCGAGCGGCCGCGTCGGCGCGCATGACGCTCGAGCGGAGGCTGAAGGCCTACGCCACGTTCTGGCTCCAGGACGTCTCTGTGCTCGACGAAACTGGAGATAGAGCGCACTGGCTGCGCTTGTGCGTGTCCTACGTGGCCGACCTGCTGACGCACGGTACGCGGGCGCCACTCGTCTCCGAGGCTGCTCGGAAGGTAGGCATCGACAACATGGGCGTGGTCAGACTCAGGATGGCGCGGGACTTATGCGAGGAGGCGCGGGCCGCACGGCGGCGCACTCGTGCCAACTACCCGCCAACATGCGCAGGCTGGCCCAGTCCGACGCACAGGAGTGGGAGGGGCAGGCGTCGCGGCTCGGGCGCTCCATGACCGAGGCGGGGGAGGAGTTCGGCTCGGTGCCTGGCAGGCGTGCTGCTGGCGCCGCCCGCGGGGCCGCTGCCGCGGCGCCTGCCAGGTCGCCGTCCGAGGAGGCGAGTGCGAGAGGCAGGCCTAGCAGGACCGCGTCCGCTTCGGAGGAGGGCGCGGGGAAGCAGGGGCCCCAGGTCTGCGGCGGCTTTGGGCCTCGGCGAGGTGGGCAGGAGACTCGTGCTCGTCGGCCTTCTGTCGGTGGGTCTAGGGCTAGCGCAGCTCGGGGTGCAGGAGTTCCCCCTGCCCCTAGCGCAGGCGGTCAGCAGCGCCTCGCTGCTGACAAGGCGCCGGACAAGCTCTTGATAGTGCCGGCAAATACCAACTCGTGGGCCAGCGGTCAGGGCTTCTTGTCGCCGGCTTGCAGGAGCACCGTATCAAGCACGGCGCCAAGCTGAAGTCGGCGGCGGCCTGGGCTAGGCGTGCTGGCTTTGAGTTCTTCGGGGGTCTGGCTCAGGACACGGGCCCGGGGCCCCCGGGCAGCTCTGGAGGAGCGGCAGTCCTCACGGTGATGGCGGCGGCCAGCGTAGAGAAGCCCAAGGAGTGCAGTGTGCTGGGGCCCCATCGGGCGCGAGCCGCGAACGCGGGCCTGGGCTTCCCGATCTGCTTCGCCTCGGCCTTCATGGTGGACAGCGCCGGGGTCACGGGAGACAACATTGTGCTGCTTGGGGCCCTGCAGTCTTGGGTCGGCAGCCTTGAGTGGCCGTGGGTCATCCTGGCCGACTGGAACATCGAGCCCGACGACTTGGCCAGCTGGGCCAAGCAAGCCTCAGGAGTGCTCGCGCGTCCGTGGAGTCCGACTTTCGGCAAGCGCGAGTACGACTACGCTACGCCATAGTGCCCGGGGCTCTTGCCAGTCGGGTTGGCGCGGTCAAGGTGCTGAGTGACGCCCCGATCTCGCCGCGCTCGCCGACCACCATCGAGCTGAAGGGCCTGCACCAGAGAACCACGGTCACCAGGGCGGTCTACCCCAGTCGGCACCCGCTGGCCGCGCCACCTCCTGCGCAGGCAGCGCCGCCCGAGCTCGCTGAAGACGAATGGCCGTGGTGCTCGGGGGCTGGGCCCACTGATGTGGAGGAAGAAGCCTCCAAGCTCTGGTACGCCATGGTTGAGGACTACCTTGACAGCCTACACCAGCTGGAAGGTCACAAGCGGAGCAGAGCGGCCAGAGGCAGAGGCCTGCAGGTGGAGACAGTCCCTCTGGTCCAGGTGCGGGTGGACACGCTGAAGGAGACGTCGAGCGCCGAGCGCCGCAAGTGGGCAGGCCTGCTAGCGGCTTGCAGAAAGGCGGCCGCTCTCCGAGGACACCAGCTGGACGACGGTTGGGTCAGGTACTCCCACTTCGAGCGCCAGGTCCGCATGGTGCGCGCGTTCGAATTCGACAAGGCGGAGTGGCCGACTACTGGGCCGCTTGCTGCCTTGGACCAGCATGCCATTGCGCGCGCAGTCCAGGGACTGGACGCGCACGACTACCACGCCCTCCTGGTCGACCTCCACGACCACGTCGTCTCCACCCAGAGGAGGGCCAAGGCCAAGCGTAGTAAGGAATGGAGAGAGCGGGCACAAGAGGCAGCTACCAAGTCAGGAGGCCAGAAGGCATACCTCTTCATCAAGGACGGCATCTTGATCCCGTCGACGGCGATAGCGCACGAGGACGACGAGAGCGACCCTGGCCTCCCAGTGGCAGGTCATGCCGCCATGAAGGTGCTGATGAAGGAATGGGGGAACTTCTGGGCTCACCCTGACAGGCAAGGGAATTCAGACCCACGGCTCTGGGCGCGCGGCGCAGGTGGCGCCTGGCAGGACCTCCCGCCCATCACCAAGCACGCCCTGGACTACGTGCTGGCCTCCTATGGGGAGGGCACAGGCCTTGGGCGGGACCGCCTGCGCCCACGGCAGCTTCGGTGGCTGCCGCGCCACTGCGGACAGGCGCTCCTGGACATCGTGGAAGCCTGGGAGAGGCAGCCGGCGCGATGCTCGCTGTGGATGTTGCTGGTGGTCTTCCTGCCGAAGCCCCCGCATGGAGGTGTGCGGCCCATCATCTTGGCCAGCCTCTGGGCTCGGGTCTGGTCGAAGCTCCGCCAGCCTATAGTTTCAGCTTGGGAGTGCAGGATCGACGAGTCCTTCCACTGGGGCACCTCCGACCGCTCCTGCGACGAGGCTGGGTTCGTGCACAACATGATGACCGCCTTCGCGAGGAAGTCAGGCACAGTGTCCAACACCCTGGCGATCGACCTCACGAAGTACTACGAGATGATCCGCCTCGACGAGCTCTACGACCAGGCGGTCGTGACGGAGTTCCCCGCGGCGCTGCTCAGGGCCCTCTGCTCGAGCTACCGCCCGACGCGTAGGGCGATGCTGGGCACGGGGGTCGGGCCCACCATCGAGGCCAACGGCGCCGCGTCAGCGGGCTGCTCGCGCGCGGTTGGAGTCGCCAAGCTGCTGACCTACACCCTGCTGCGCAGCATCGTCAGCAGGTGCCCGCCGGTGCGGGCCCAGAGCCTGGTGGGCGACTGCCTCCTCCAGGCAGTCGGCACGGCTCGCCTGGTGGGGCGCCAGCTGCCCCAAGCTGCTCACGACCTCTTCGAGGGCCCCCAGCAGAAGCGCCTCAAGTTAACTGGGGCAAGACGGGGTGGATGGCCACAGATGCGGAGCTGGCCCAGGAGCTGGACCACCACCGGTCTGACCTTGGCCTGGCCAGAGCCTCCGGCATGAGATGCCTCGGTGGCGACGGCAACGACGGCAGCAGGAGGCGAGTGCCGGAGCAAGACACAAGAGGCTCGCCCGAGCCAAGAGAGCAGCAGGCAGGATCGAGCTGCTGCAAGCCGCGGGGGCCAAGACGTGCCACATCTTCCGCGGCGCACCGTGCGCCACGGCGTGCTGTGACTTTGCGGTCACTGGCATCGCGGACGGCAAGCTGAACGGGCTCAGGGTGCACGCACTCAGAGCCGAGGGCAGGCTGGCCCCTGGCACCTGCCTGGCCTGCAGGGTGCGCACCATGCCGCGGGCAGTGGTCAGGGACCCCTTCGTGGTCAATGCTGTGGAGGTGGCCAAGGTTTGGTCCATCGGAGTTCGAGACGGGCTCCTCCAGCAAGAACTTGTCAGAGTGGTTCACGCAGACGCCGTGCAGCTGCTGGACGTCGACGAGCCGTGGAACAGGTGCACTGACCCAGGCCAGGCCGCTGTGCTTAGCCTCGCCAGAGCTGGCAGTCAACTAGCTCGGCACAACCTGTTGCTCGATCATCGCCAGCGCGAGATCGACCTCGATTTTTTTTCGCCTGGTGCTGTCTGCCAGGCGGTTCGTTTCTCTGCCTGTGCCGCCCCTGATGCCACAGCTCTGAGAAGGCTTGGGAGTCCTCAAGCTTCGGAGCTCCACTGGGGGCCCGTGGTTTCGGCGCTGGCTAGGACCTCAGAGCTGTGGACCAAGAGGCACGTCAAAGCCTTCAGATCTGTCAACTGCGGGGCCCACTGGAACCAGAGCAAGCTTCACGCGACAGCGAGAGCCACCCACCCGTGTTGCGTGAAATGCGGGGCTCGTGGGACCCTCTGGCACCGTTGTTTCGATTGCCCTAACACGGATTTCCTCAGGAGAGAGTTTTGTCCGCCCGAGCTGCTCAAGGCGGCTCGCATTGCCCTCGGAGAGCGCGAGGAGTGCGGTGAATACTTTGCCAGGGGCCTCCTGCCCTCGCTGTCGCATGTCTTCCAGGATCGAGATATCCTCGAAGAGGATCATATCCGCTTCGTGGGGTGTATGCCTGGATGGCTCTTCGAGGGAGAGGTTTTTGTGGACGGCTCATCATTTGTTACCCAGCATGACGGCCTGCGTCATGCGGGATGGGCTGTCATCAGCTGCAACGATGATGGCTCGTTCAAGTGTGGAATGTATGGTGCCGTCCCCTTGGCATAATCTTTGACGCAGTCCTCTAGGGAAACGGAAGATTATGCGTTCCACATGTAGTCGCGTTTCTCGGTCGACCCTGCAAGCGACGGGTCCCTGACAGTCTTCTCGGGTTGCGCTGGGTACATAGGCTGTGCCAGGAACGCCTCGAAAGCGCTGAGCCTCATGAACCCCAACAGACTTGTTTGGGAGAGCTGGTGGCTGAAGCACGGTGACAGTGCGAGCGTGAGAAAAGTCAATGCCCATTTTTCGGCATCACAAGATGCCTCTTTCTCCGATGAGTGGTGCAGGCTTGGCAACAGTCTCGCGGACCGATGGGCCAAAAAGGGGCCCAGCTATGGAAGGTTTCCCCAGAAGGTCCTCTTCACGGAAGCCTGTGAAGATATTGCTGTCAAAATGATTAGATGGATAGGACATGTGCACGCGTGGCTAGGAGACCACGAGGCCTGGGACACTGAGGGTGTGGTAGGCACCTCGGATGTTGTCCTTGACCTAGAATATGACACCGACGATCGCGACGCCGCGATCCTCGAGGAAGCCCTCCGAACCCGCGAGAGGCTTGACTGGAGGCTCGCCGCCCCTGCATCGCCGCCGCCCGAGCCCGAGCCCGAGCCGATCGATGTGAGGGGCGTGGAGGCGGGGGTGATGTCTGGGAGGCCGTGGCTGTTTCAAGGGCATTCGGTGGTGAAATGCGACGTGGAGGGTCCCGAACACCCATGCTTGTTTTTTGCAAGTCCTGCGGGGCCTCGCTGGCCCAGCGAGTGGTGCCTGGGCGGGGCATCGCGGGGGCCTGCTTGGGCCCGAGGCACCCTGGGCTTCGTACCCAGAGATCCCGTCCCCGTCGGTACCTCCACCCCTCGGCCCTCCATCCTCCTCCGCGGCTTTCTGCTTTTAGAGGCCCCGAGGACGAGGATATCGAATGGTTCCAGGGGAAACTGGGGGTGCCTGTTGGAGGTGTTGGGTCCTCGGTGGGGGTCGGGCCTTCGCTGGGGCCCGCTGGCGGGCCCCCTGGGGGCCCCGTGGCCAGCCGCTCTCAGGCCCCCGCCAGCTTCCACCAGTACGGGGTCTCGGTCCCCGTACTGGACCTGGGGCGAGTTGCTCGCCTGCATGGGTTCGCTTCTCCCGACTCGGCGGTAGAATGGGCGCAGGAGTCCAGGCGAGCTAAGCGCGAGGCCGAGGCCACAGAGGCCTGGCCACTCGAGGGCGACTAGCCCCGTTCCAGCCGCTGAGGCGGCAGGCGGACTTCGTCCGCCCTACCCCACACCACACCACACCACACCACACCACACCACACCTCCTCCTCCTCCTCCTCCTCCTCCTCCTCCTCCTCCTCCTCCTCCTCCTCCTCCTCCTCCATCCGCCCGAAAACTGCAGGCTGTCCTCGCTTCGCGCCGAGACGCTTCTGGGAGCTCTCTCGCGGGTTTTCTTGCAGATTTTCCTCGCCTCGGGATGCTCTTCCCAGCAACTGCGTCTCTCCGAGAGCGTACGTACCGCGGGTGCCCCAGATATCGCCCCAAACGGCCGCTGGAGGTCCGAGCTATGGCCCGGAGGCAACTCCTCGCGTCGCGAACAAAATGACGGCGAGAGGCCTGTTGCCGACTTCGGCATCTGGGGGCCCTTGCCCGGCCCGTCAAAAAACGACTCGGGATGAGAAGCCCGTCCCGGGGACGGGGCCAGACCTCTGGGAGTCCCCGCTGCGAAGAGAGGACGGCGTCGGATGTCCAGGGGGAGGGACACAAGAGCACCCAAGCGGGCCCTCTAGGGGGCCAGGGGACGGCCACAGTGGGCAGAAGCCGGCCGATCTCGACTGGTCCATGGCCCCCTGGGACGAAGGCAGGATGAAGGTACGGTCAACCCGTAAGGATGCGCGATCAGGATGCAAGGGCCTTGGAAGCCCATTTCGAAGCTTTTCGAGCAAAGCGCGGCCAACGCAAGTGGCCAAGGATGGACCGAGGAGGCACGGATGCAAGGGTACCCTTGAGAAGGTTGCCCATCCTTGCTGTGCGGGTTGACTGCGCGTGAAGTAAACTCTCATCGAGACGACCAGGAGCCCGGCGGCGGGTCTGGAGGCTGTGTGGGGTGCCGCGACCGCTTCCGAGCGCTCGGGAACGCCCTCCGAGAGCGTCCGGAGCGCTCTGGAGCAGGCTGCCTTCATCCTGGCCTGCCTGGCCATGGCCTCCCCAGACGCGGTTCCCCAAAGCTCCAGACCCCCTCTGGCGGCCCGGGTGTCCGCCACGCGAGGTTCTCTGACAGCCCTGGGGCCCCGCGGGCGTCCCCCCAGCAGGCCGGAAGCTGCCAGAAGCTTCCGCCGCGACCTCTTCGCGACGGGAGGATGCCAGGGCCCTCTCAGCCTCCACGTTCCCAGGCACCTGGCGTCGTGGACCCCCAGGACCAGCGTCTCATCCTGAGTCGTTCTTCGACTCGACTGGTCCTGGGGCCCCGCGAGGGCCGCCAGGGGCCTAAAAACAGCGAACACGCATCCCGCCGTGATTTTGCTCACGACGCGAGGGGCCTGGGCTCTGGGCAACCTTCGGCGCGGCGGGTGCCGCGCAGGGAAGCAGCAACAACGCGCCGCGGCGGCGCCCCACGCGCGGGCGGAGGCTCGAAGGGCCGAGGGCCAAAGGAGGAGGAGGAGGAGGAGGAGCAGGAGCAGGAGCAGGAGGAGGAGGAGGAGGAGGAGGAGCAGGAGCAGGAGCAGGAGCAGGAGCAGGAGCAGGAGCAGGAGCAGAAGGGGAAGAGGAGGAACACGAGGAGGAACACGAGGAGGAGGAGGAGGAGGAGGAGGAGGAGGCGGCCAAGCGGCCCGCCGACCGCGGCTCTTGGCCCTGCCCTCCGGGGACACGTCGACGTCGCCCATGGGCGTGGGGTGGGAAACCACCGACGAGTCCTCGCGCGGGCGGCGGTCCCTCCCTAACACACGGGCGTGGCATCATGCTTCCACCGCGGGGCTCTGCCGCCCAGCCTCGGGCCCCGGGGCCAGCGCAGGTCGATCCCGCCCAGGGATGGCCGCAGGAATATTGTGAGCGTTTTCGTGCATTCGGAGTTTCGACAGTGAGCGAAAAGGACTGACTCCGGACCTCTGGTGACTGCGACTGTTTGCAGCAGTGCGTCCATGATGGGTTCCACCTGCTTGAAACAGGCGCCAAAAACAGCCAAGATATTTTCCATGGGGCGGGGGAGGGGGTGCGAGGGCCCGCGCCGATCGGCAAAACAATGAAGAAGCAAAACGGTCACATGGGATCAACAGGGCTCTGGTCGTGATTTATCACGATGCTGCAGTCTGTGCCGCAATGCCGGATCTCAGGGTTGGGAGAGCGAGATTACAATCAGGAGCTTCTTCTGTATGGCGGAAGTCCTCCCCCTCCTCCGCCTGAGCTCGCCCCCCAGAGCCGCCCACGGGCGCGATCAGGGCCAGGATCTCGAGGCGGACCCGGGCCGAGGGCGCACTGGGAGGCCCAGCAAGGGAAAAACATACAGACACACAAATACGGACACGCACACTGACACAGAGAAAAACTCAGACACACCACGCACACAAACACACACATACACACACACACACACACACACAAACAAACACACACACACACACAAACACACGCACGCACGCACGCACGCACACACACACACACACACACACACACACACACACACACACACACACACACGCGCACACACGCACACGCACTCACACACACACACACACACACACACACATCGACGCAGACACCCATACACACATATGTTTTGGGCGTCACAGTCACGCGCGCGGCGGCGTGCGATAATTCTGCTGGCAAGCAAGAGAAGCGCGCGGGATTAGCCAGCTACCGCAGAGTGCACACGCACACACACACACACACACACACACACACACACACACACACAACTTCACGCAAACCTACCAACGCACACCCACACTCGCAGGCACTTATGTGTATGACAGGACACGGTGGAGCTGCGGGAAGAAGCGTCAGCTATATTTGAACCTTGTTTTCAATATCAGCTCAGGCACATGTGCGTCTGCCTCCCAAGGGGCTGGATGTCTGGCATCTCCAGGCGGTCTTCAAAAATCCTCTAGGGCAGCTCGCACGCCCGGGATTCTAGATGCCAAGACACCTGTAGCCAGCTCCCCTCCGCCACCAGAAAACGGCTCGAACAGAGCAATTGAAACCAAGCCTCGCGCGCAGCGCGTTGCTATGCCACGGTGCAGTGCAAGCATTGCTGGGATCGTAGCGAGCTCAGCACTGGATGATATAGTCGGGGTCACCTTAGTAGAAGATGTACTCGTCGTAGTCCTCGGGACTCCTGCCGCTGCCGCCGTCGGTTTCCCGAATGCCCCTCTCATGATAACGCGGGATGCCCTCTCCGCTTCACGTGCCTTGAGCGCCCGGCCCCCCCCCGTCGATAACACATTCGCCCTTCTGCAGGATCCCCCTCAGCAGGTCCGCGCACCCACTTCTCTTCGTCAAAGGGTCCGTGATATGGTGACGCTTGTCGTCCACCCAGCGAATCCCAGCTCCACTCTCCTTCGTGCTCTCCTCGGGGACAGCGATGTCCAGTGCCGTCCGTCGATCTTCGCTGGGTCCTGCTGATATGTCGTGGAGGTGGTCGCACAGACCCTCGCTGTCGGTCGCAACCGCGTGTGGAAGGGCCCGCCCTGCCTCCAGCGCAGCGCGGGCGTCCAGCCCAGGGAACGCAGGCCGCGCGAACAAGCTCCTCAGGTAGATGCCGTTCGCCTGGTCCTCCTCCACGCCCAGCGCCTCTGCCGCCAGGGAGTTCGGCGCCTTCCGCGCGAGGAGGCGTGACCTCCAGGCTAATGGGGAGATCCCCCCCCCGCAGCCCGTCGCAGATCCGCGCGCCCCTGGCCGCGGGGATCCAGCCCGCCTGGCTCGCCTGGTCCCCCGCGTTCGCCCGCGCGGCGTCGGCCACGGCATGGAAGCCCGCGTTCTCCTACTCGATCGGCCTGCTCTTTGGAGGTCTGGATACGGGCGCGAACACCAAGACATGGGGCTGCCTCCACAGGAGGGAAACATCCTAGGCGTCGGTGTTGGCGGTAATATTTCGGCCACCTTGGAAGCCAGAATATGACCGCCATCACCGAGATCGGGATGGTCTTCTCTGGGTGGAGGCACATCGCCGATCCCGGCGTCGGCGTCGCCCTCTAGGCCTGCGAGCTCTAGAGGCTCGCAGGAAAAAGATCTCGCATACCCTTACCACGCAGTTCCCGCCCAGCAAGAATGGCACCTTCGGCTTAGGAAGCGCGCTCTGCAGCAGCGAGACCAGACCGCTCAAGTCCGGGCGCGTCTCTCGACCGATGTAATTGAGCGAGCCTGCCACGGCCCGCAGTCCGGAGATCTCCTTTTCGTCACACGCATCGTTGATCATCGCGCGTCGCCCGGCGGACATGTTGATCAGCTCGATCTCCTCTACCATGTCCCCCTGAGAAGTATTGACCGACGTGTCGGGCAACTTCTCCAACTGTTTTCCCAGAAAATCGCCCCTGCCTTTCTGGAACTTGCCGAGCGGAAACCTCGCCTGGATCCTCTCCATCGCCTTCTGGAAGTACTCGTCTCCTCCTCCGCACGCAGCCCACGACCAGTGCCAGGGGCCCTCGGCACACGCCGCCCTGGCGCAGAGCGGGCACGGGTCGCACGAGCTGATCTCAAAGCCCGCGGCCAGCACCACCGCGGCGAAGCTCTTGCACCACTGCAGCGGCGCGGCGACCAGCCCGCAGACGCGGGCCAGCACCTCCAGCAAGAAACCGGGATCAGCTCCAGGAGCTCCATCGGCAGGTAGCTCGCAGTACAGGGGCCCCCGCTCCCGCTGGTACTTGCGCCCATTAATGAAGGCGGAACTAAAGCCCATGGACACGTTCAACTGCACGCATGCACATCATCCAGGCCTCCTTCGACATCATAGGCGAGTAGGTTTCCGGCTGCGCGAGGTCGGGGCCCTTGTCCCAGCGCCCAACCCAACGACACTTCGTCGTCACTCGACGACCGTCCTTCGGCTTCCAGGTGTAGCAGCGTCGGCTTGGCATGATCCGATCACCGAGCTCTTTCCGGGCTTTCTTTGCCTCGCACAGCGGCGCGATGCGGACAGCGCTCGCACCGCGGATGTTGTTCCACTCCGTGCTCCTGGCACCCATGAACTGTTCTCCCCCCATCGTCCGTCATGTTCTTCAGGTGCGCCTCCTTTCTCTTGGCTGCCAGGAAAGGTAGGCTGTCTCCACCAGCTGGTAGATCGACTCCGCCGCGTCGCCCCTCGGCGGCATCTCGGACGTCTCGCCAACTGGCTTATTCGAGGTTCCGGCCCTCTCTGGCACGAGGGCCGGCGCATAGACCTCATGGGCTGAACTCTTGGCGGTGACCCTTCGCCTCGACGGCTCCTCCTCCGCCTGCGGCTCCCCGATCATGGGTGCGTCTGGTTGCTCCTCGCCTTCATCCCCGGCCCCACCTCCGAAACGTGGCGGCGCCGCGTCGGGCGCTGGCGGTCCAGCTTCCCTCTTCTCCTCCTAGCGTTCGTCCTCCGCGGCGCTCTCGGCTGGCATCGGGGCCCGCCCGTCTCCCGCGCCCGGAGGACCTAGCTGATCGGAGATGTCCTCCCCCTCGCGCTTCCCTTGGCTTCCGACTGGCTTCCTTACGGCCCCGGTCTCCTCCGCGTAGCGATTGGCCTGCAACTCGGCATTCGTAGCCGCCCGCAGCTGCTTCCAGCTACACAGCATGACACCCCCTTGATACGATGCGTAGGCCTTCCCCGGGATATTGGTGTTGATGACGGTGGCTGGCCCTCCCCAGTGCTCCCAGGCCACGCGCTCGGGCCCCTGCTGTCTCCAATAATAGATTTTTCCCCTGGCTCCCAGTCGCCACGGCACGGAGTGCTCCTCTTGTTCTTAGCCATGCCGAGTCGGCCCAGCGCGGATTCTCGAGCATACGCTTCGCGGGCTGCGAATCACAGCCCGATCGCCCACGCCAGGGCTCGGTCTCCGGCCGCACGGCGAGATACCGTCTCAAGGCCCACGCCGGCGTCGTCCTCGCGCGCCCCCTTCAGGTAACTGATCTCCTCGGCCGAACGCGCGGAAGTCAGGTCCTCTCTCAGTCACGGCACAGCTGACCGCGTCAAACAGCGCCCCCTGATCCTCGGCGCTCAAGATCGTCTCGGTCAGCCTGATGCGGTAGTGGGTCCTCTTCCAGAATTGCCCCGCGGTCTCTGCCTTCCCGTTCTGGTACTCGCTCTCTGCCCCGACTGGGTCCAGCCGCCTCGCGCCTCCGCGATTGCTCGATCCGCAAGGACCCCCCTGATGGTGCCCCTCTCCTGGTCGCTGATGATGCGCTGCGGCCTGCATTAAGCCCCCAGCCACTACTTGCGGCACGACTCTCTGATCGCGGCGCATACCCTGTCCGGGAGCCTGACGACCACCTGCTCACCAGTGCCCCAGACGACAATGTCGAGGCACGGGGTCGCCTCGTTCTCGGGCATGACCTGGTTGCCCCGCGTGGTGCCCACGCACAAGAGGCCCACCCCGAGCACCTGGTTGAACCCGAAAATCTCTGGCGTAGGTAGCCTCGCGGGTGGCGTAAACTTCGGGTGGCTCATGGCGTCGCAGACGTCGCACTTCTCGATGACCTTCCCCACGGCATCCAGGAGCTCCACTTCGGCCTTCGCCATCTTCAGGACAAGGGGTCTTCCGAAGGTCTGCGCGCCCCGGGTCGGCGCGCACCCCCCTCGCGATCGCCCCCTAGGTCTCCGCCAGGTCCGACGGAGGCTGAGCCATTGAGGGCCATCACCAGCTTCATCTCCTCGACGAGGCGCTGGATGGTCTTGTCGATGACCTCGCGGGTCGCCATCGCCAGGCTCGAAGGGAACGCCTGCGAACTCTTGTGATATTCTGAAGCTTCCCGCCCAGGTCCATCTTATTCCCGAACACGGTCGCGTGCTCGCGGCCCTTCGCGCACCTCTTCTCGAGGTCCTCAACGTGGCCCAACGCGGTGAAGATCGCGGCCGGCATCTTCAAAAGTCTGCGCCCGCTCGGGTCTTTCTTTCCGTGGGCGCACTGGTCCAGGATGACTCCATTGACACTCGGGTCCTTCATGGATATCTTCATCTCGGCCAAGCCCCAGGAAGCCGCAGTCCAGGGGCGCTCCAGGTAGAAGCGGCGACGGGCGCCCAGCTGCACCCCAGCTAGGCGGATCGCGAACCTTAGGAACGGCAAAGCCTCTCTGCACTCCTTATCCCAGTCCTTCGTCCGCTTGTCTTGGCCGAGGTGCTGCAGGGCACAGATCGAGTCATCGTGCGCGGCGGCGATAGTCCCACCACCTTCGGCTCGCGCCTCTTGGTCTCCGCCAGCGCCCACACGCGGCCCTCCTTCTTTCGGCGGCCCCAGCCTGTCTTGAGGTCGAGGGCCAGGCCCCCAGCGACGTCGGCCTGGCCCTCGCAGTCCAGCACCCGAGGAGGCGAGAAGATCTCGGCCAGATCGTCGGCGGCATTGCGCGCCGCGAAAGTCCTTGAAATGTTGCCATCTCTGGTGAACATGATCTGCTCCAACACGTGATTCACCAGGTCGCCCATGATGCGCTTTCACTCGCCGTTCTTGATCTCCCGGGTCTCTGGTTCCGCAGGCTCGTACCAGAATTCGGTGACAATGTCTCTGATCCCCTTGCCGTCTGGGAACTCGCACATCCACTCCAGGTCGCTCGATCCCTCCCGGTGCTCGGCAGCGGCGTCGTCAAGCACCTTCCCGGCGCGTCGGTCCTTCGCGGTGCGCCACTACACCTGCTTCAGGATGGTTCTCCTCCTTGGCCTCTGACCGCCCTGGCGCGGGCTGCCCTGTCTAGCTCCTCACACTTCTTGAGACCGCTCCGTCTTCCCAGGATTCGTCGAACGAGCTCTCTTCCGAGCCGCATCCGCCATCCGCTCGTCCTGGCGATGTGGCGACGCGCTCGTTCCGATGGCTCTGGTCCGGGGTCGGCGTATCCTGTCATCCTCCTCGCGTTCCCGCGCGTCGCGTTCCGTCGTGTTCTGCCGTCTCTCGAGGCATTCGATGCACTGCCTCATCGCCTCGTTGAGATGCGTCGCCGATGTTCGGATCCAGTGATCGGAGTCGTTGCGGTGCACCTCGTCGTAGGTGCTTCCGCGGTGCTTGTTCCCGAACCGGACCTTCTCGTTGCCCCGGCTCTTCGTCGCCGCCATCGGGTCGATCGTTCTCTCCGAGAGCTCGGCGCCGCTTGCTTTCACCGCGTCCTGCAGGGCGATCACTCGCGCATTATGCGGGAGATCCGGTAGGGGAACCAACCTTCCAGAGGTCGCGCAGGTCCACGAGGTCCGACGTCAACGCAGGCATTGCGATCGCCACCCACTTCAACTGGTGCGCTGGCTTTTTTCTCCGAGCTGCTCGCTGCTTCCGAGTCGCCCTTCAACAGTAAGTAGGACTCCGCCAGGACGTGGACGCCGCGGTAGCACCGCGGTCTCCGGAACCCGCATCGCAGCGCCTGTGCCCGAACAGCGCGCCTGCGCAGCAGCAACCCGTAGCGGGCGAGGCACGCCGACTTACCTGCGATTATGTTGAGTCTGGTGCTCAGCATTCGCCGAGGAGGCATGGAGTGGTTGCTGGTAGCTCGCAGCTTCGGGCCCACGTGACTAAAGATCGCTGGAACTCGCGTCGTTTAGCTCGCTCGCTCGCGTCAGAGTCTTCGTCGCTTCCTCACGTTGTTGGGCCCAAGGAAGCATCGAGGTTCCCGGAGTCACCCCAGCGGCCTCCGAAATCCACGAACTGTTCCAGAATGTCGCCCCCGGGGCTCCTGGGGATCTCGCACGGGTCGTCGCGCTCGCAGTCGGTGGACCGTTCGGACTCGAAAAGTTCGCGCTCGCACCCGGAATCAATGCGCTGGTAGTCTTCGTAGCTCTGAAACCGGCGAAACCCGGGGACGGAATCGGCTTCCGCCGTAAACTCCGCAGCGGGGTAATCGGAATCCTCGGAGCGGCCTCTCCTGAGATGTCCGAGACGCCTCCATTGGACCGGTGGCGAGGGAGGAAGAGACCGGCCACGACCCCCTTCTTTCCCTGCGCGATCGAATCATCAGAGACACACACACACACACACACGCCACTTCGGATGTCCCGGTCTCTGCCACCTCGGGCCCCTGGACGCCCTGTCCGCCGAAGTCGCGCAGCGGGAGGCGCCGCTGCTTCGACTTGGGGTTATCTCGGGATCGACGACGGGCCGCGGCAACTCCTGGAGCCCCCAGGTCCAGCAGCCCCTTGGGTCCACTTATTCCCCCAAGGCCCACGGGAGATCGGCTGCGCAGCCTGGCCATTCGCGAAATGGAAACTCCCGCTTACACACGGGGCGCATCCGATACACATACCAAGGAAATGCGAACAGCAAAGTCGCGAAGTGCAATCGAAAGACCCCCGACGACCAGCCCAGAAAAAAGGAAAATAAACACACAAAAAAAACAACAAACAAAAAAAAACAAAAAAAAACAAAAACGCGTCGACCATGCCCTCCAAGATACCTAGAAGCTGAGCTGGTGTAAAACGAGATAGACGCTTCTTGGCCTCCTCGATGCACTCCCGAAACCTGGGCGGGCCGCGCTAGAGGCCTGCTCAGCCTGCGCGGCCTTCCGGCGTGCCTTTGCACGCAGGCGGCGCTCTCGGTTCTTGATCTCCACGGCGTCGTCCTCCGGCTCTGGCGGAGGCGAGTCCTCCGCGGCCTCGGCGCTGGAGGCGCCGATCTGCTCCTCCTCCAGGTCAGAAGCGTGGAGGTTCTCAAGCTCCTCAGAATCGTCGGCGCGGCACGCCGCCCTGGCCTGTTCGGCGCCGCTCTTTGCGAGAATTCCTGCGCTCTCTCTCTCTCTCTCTCTCTCTCTCTCTCTCTCTCTCTCTCTCTCTCTCTCTCTCTCTCTCTCTCTCTCTCTCTCTCTCTCTCTCTCTCTCTCTCACTCGTCCAGTGGCCCACTTGATCGCATCGACGGCAGCGGGTCGTCCTTTTGAGCTCCTCGGTTTTCTTGCGCGCCTCCATCTGGCACTCCGCGCTGGTCTTGCCACGACCGCCGGATTTCAAGGGCGCGCTGTGGTCGCGGTAGCCCCCGGACGTCTTGCGGCCCACGACAATCCTCCGCGTCTGCTGCCAGCTGCCGCATTCCCCAGGCCTGGCCTGCCACGCCGCCAGCACCACGTAGGCCTCGTGCCCGTCGATGATGTCCTCCTCCTCGGTGTCCTCCTGGTCGGGTCCCTCGAGCGCCATCAGGGCCTGGGTGATCGGGTCTTCGTCCTCGTCGGGCTCCTCGCCCCCGTCCACCTGGGACGCCTTCGCCGTCCGGCTCTGTCCCGAGCGGACACCCTGGTAGCTCCCGGTGGTCTTCTCGAGCGAGCTGTCGTCGCGGAGCCACTTGAGCGCCGTCCTCACGTCGTCCTAGGCCAGTGAGCTGAACGTCTGCAAAATCACCGCCGCGCGCTCGGCGTGGTCCAGCTGTCGCACGAGGAGGTAGCCCTGCACGTCAGCCAGCGTGACTTGCAGCTTCTTCAGCCTGTCAAAGGCCTTCTTGATCTTCATGGAATGTTGCTGCAAGCCCCTCCATTCTTACGCTCCGACCCGTAGAAGGTGTGCTCGCAATCTAGGTAATCAGCGTGCACCATATTCGGCATGATCTCCTGTTCGAGCGCCCTGACGTCATTATCTACGCCGTCTTCGCCCTTGAGCTCGTTCTGGTCAAGACCTTCGACGATAATCTGGATCTGGTCGTCGCCGCCTTCCAGGATACTGTAGTACGCATGGAGACCCCTCTGTTGAACTGGGATCCCCGTCGCCACCTTCGACCAGATCCTCAGCCTCCGAACATACTTACGCAGCTCCTCGGTCGAGTCCTTGATGACGGGCGGCAGAACATACCTACCGGCATTCGCGCCTGGACCGCCTTTTCGCCGATTGGAGCCACATACTCCTGTTCGCCGTCTTCTCCGTCATCTCCCATGGTACTGGGATCGGTCACTTCTTCTCCGCCGAGAAATCACTGTCCACCGTACTGTCGTCCAAAAGAATCCGGTCGGTGAGCTCGCCCCACTCCCGAAGTACGCTGGCACTCCGCGCGGAGCTTCTGCCAGCCCCGCTACCACCGGACACGGTGGAGCTGCGGGAAGAAGCGTCAGCTATCCCTGAACCTTGTATCCAATATCAGCCCAGGCACACGGGCGTATGCCTCCAACCGGGCCGAAACCCCTGTATGAGCCAACGCGTGATTACGGAAAGAGCTGAGTGTGCGGCATCTCCTGGTAGTCTCCAGAAATCCTTTTAGGGCAGCTCGCAGTAGTTACATCTACATGTATACACATTTACATATATAGCCACAGTTCATATACCTATATCTGAACATACATAGACATATACACATCTACGCGCAACGTAAACAAACACACACATGAATACATGTATACAAGTCTACTTAGACATGCATATACATATACATACACCTATGCATATAGAGACGCCTAAGCGTATATATATATACATATATAAATAAACAGTTGAAGCTAGAGTTCCAGTACTATTTAAAGATGCACATGTTTACACATATACGAGTGCGTATGCACATACACCTGGATAGACATAGGCGCCAACAGACCCGAGGAATACACATGCACATACATACACAACTGTATGGTCATATCGACCTACATACGCATATACATGTAAACCTACGTTCGCTTATACATACGCATACGCACTACCACATAGGAAACACGCATACGCATACAACTGTACAAGAGATGCGCATACAGATACTGGACACATGAATGTACAACGTACATGTACACACGCATAAGAAATACGTAGGTGTACACACACCTACATAGACATGCATACATGTGTATGTGTAATTCTACAAATCCGAATATTTTTATACAGATATGAATATACGTGGATGCATGCATCTGCAGGTGAACGTACTCACAAACAAATGCACATACGAGTACACATAGATATGCATACAAGTATACATACGCATTCACAAATACCTACGCGTTCACACATCAATATACACATGTTTGTATACTAACCCAGAACGTTACATCAACGTAGACACGTACACGTACCAATACACATACACGCTCCTCTAAATATACCTACGCACATCGTACAAACATAACTGCACGTTCATAATGAGAAACATATAAATGTACATACACCAAAATGCACGCACAGGACCTATAGTAGCTACACCTACATACACATGTACATATACCTATACATGTACTGGTACACATACATGTACCTGTGCATCTACATACACATTCACTTATGTACAACTACATGTGTATAAATGCACAGATATGTATGGCATCGCGGCCGTGCGCGAAGCAACGCGGCGTAGCAAGTAAGCAAAGAAGTCCGAACGCGTGCGGCCTGGGCCTCACGCAGCGCCAGGCGGGGAGCATAGGAGTCACCCACAGGAAACCACACAATGCTGGCTTTGCACACACACACACACTACAGAGCTCCCCTCCTGGACCAGAAAACACACGACACCACCCCACCTACGGCCCCCGGGGCTGAACGTACACCAGGAGATCTGGCGTGGGTTTTCGCGCGGACAACATGGAGGGCCGTAGGTGGGGTGGTGTCGCTTGCTTTTTGGTCGACCGACGTCGCGCCGATGGAGTACAACCAGCTGCACAAGGGAAGCGAGGACGAGACGCGTGCCTGCGGACGCTGGACCGTGCTCCTGCAGCGAGGGACGGGCACAGGCGGCCGCGGAGCGGGCAAGTGCAGGACCAGAAGGCGTGAGAGTATAGCGAGAACGGCAGGTCAGGGAGGGAGAGGGGCGGAGGGAAGAGGGCCAACGGCGAGCCGAAAAGGCAAACCGCACCCTCTCCTGACGATGCGACATGTGACACACAGTACACAAAGTCACGATAACAGATGGACGGACGCGCGCGCTGTCATTCCTCTTGCAGGGTGACGGCTCCATCGCGAGTGATGGATTTGGGCACTAGCTAAAGATCATGTTGCAGGTGGGTGATTGCGCAAGGCAAGTCGGCGTGCAAGGAAAACCGCCTAACTTAGTGAGTGACGCAGGCAGGGCTCCACACACACGCACGCACGCACGCACGCACGCACGCACGCGCGCGCACGCACGCACGCACACACACACACACACACACGCGCGCGCGCAAAGAAACACAAACTACCCTCACTCGGTCCTCCCCCTCCTCCGACGCCGATGCTTGCATGAAGCGAACGAGTCCCTTGCTTTCCCCCACGACCAGCTCCTCGTCCTGGGCAGTCGTTCTTGACAGCTCTGGGGCCGGCGGAGGGCCGCAACATCACGACCGGAGCTCTGGACCCCATCGTTCTGCGCCGTTCTTCGAGGCCGATCGACGTGTGAGGGCCCCAGTGAGCGAGACCCAGCGCAAATGCCTGGCTCGAAAAAATCGGAACTTTGAGGGGCAACGATAGGGCGGGACTGGCAGAGGGGGGGACACGTCGACCTGGAATCGGCGATGCATCGCCGATAGTTCGGCGATAGGCCCCCGATAGCAGATCCGGACCTTCCTGGACGGGGTGGGGCTATCAGACCCGTATCGGCGATCCATGGGCGATTGGGGATCGATGCATCCCCCCCTGACGCCTATTCCCCCTATATCGTCGCCCCAGAGCCTTTCCCTCCACTTAGATCCGGTTACCCGGTTACTTCATGTCGGCGGCGAGCTAGGGGAGGAAGTGAGAAGGAGAGGGCCTTCTCAGAAGCCAGCGGCACCTCGCCCTCGCGCATTCTGAAAAAGCTGTCTGCGTCTTCGTGGAAGGCTTAGAGAACTCCTGAAAGAAGGCCCCAGGACTTCCGAGCCTTCTGAGAAAGCCCGCCCCTTCTCACTTCCCTCCCAGGCTCGCCCCCGGTTCGTGGCGAAACAGGGAGGGGGAGGGCAGAGGATGCCATGCAGAGCCGCCAGCCCCAGACCCACGACGTCGTGCTTTTTGCTCATGACGTCGACCCCCAGAGCTCTCGACCCGTTCCCCAGGACCCGCTTGTCATCCCGAGTCGACTTTTGACGGCCGCGGGGCCCGGTTAAGGTTAGATCGGGCATGTCCCCCTACAGGCGATTTTGGACGAAAAATAAAAAACTAGTCCCCAAAAAAATAAAAGTTGATACACACAGTCGAAACATCGTCCCTGAGCGATCTCTTTTACTAATGATTTTTGCATGCTCCTCCTGCAGAGCGACAGGCCCGACTGAAGGCTCCTGGCCCCACAGCAAGGCACGACGGCAGGCTGTGGGAGGAGCCAGACCCCGCGGCGTCCGGCGTCGCCGCCACAGGGGGCGCGCCGGCGCCGCTGGGCTGCCGCGTGAGGAGGAAGCTCTCCGACATCGCGCGAAGCGCCGCCGGCACTGACCCACCCGCCGCGGCGGCTTCGCCGCCGTCTCGGCGCCCTGGGGCGCCTGCGGGGGGGTCTCACGAGATGGACAGCCACGTGAGCGACGATGAAAAACGGGTCTTGCGCGAGATGGCGCAGCGACCCTACGCAGGGCTTTTGCGCGGGCCGCCGGCGCTGCACGCCAGTGGAGACGAGGGCGCTTACGCACGACCTCACGCGGGCAGCTTACGCGCGAATGTCGGCGCCGACGACCCCGTTTCGTGGCGTCGCTCACGTGGCGGGTTCCGAAAACCCTGAGCCCAAAAACCGTGCCATCTCTTCGGGGATCGACTTCTACTTCCGTCCGCTCGCAGAGGAAGAGTTCACAACTCCTTATATCCTCAAGGGCGAGGCCCCTTTTGAGAACGCCTCACATGCGAACCCCAGCGGGGGTGCAATCGAGACGCTGATGTCCCGAGACCTACTCCGACGTGGGCCTTCCACCGCGCGGCCCCGGGGAGGTCCTGGCCCCTGCCTCCGGGGGCAGTTTTGTCGTCCCGGGTCAGTTGTTCCCAGCCTCGGGCCCCGAAAACGGGCCCAAGCGCCCGAAATCTACGAACGCACTCCAAACACGAGACCCCGCATTGCAAACCCGGTGCTCCGCCTCCGCCCAGTCCGCCGAGCAGATCAGAGCCCCGGCCAGCCGAGGAAGCCAGCCTTGGGCCCCAGGGAGGCCCGAGGCCCGGCCACGGCGCTCAAAACTTCGGGGCCCGCTTCCTTCACGACCCATTCCCGGGGGCGAGCCGGGGGGGGGGAAGTGAGAAGGAGGAGGCCTTCTTCAAAGGCTCGGAAACCTGATGCCGTCTGAGTCGTTTTCTAAACCTTCCACGAAGACACAGAACACCTTCCGGAAGGCCGGAGGGCTTCTGGGAAGCCTCGCCGACTTCTGAGAAGGCCCTCTCCGTCTCACTTCCCCCCTCGCTCGCCGCCGACATGAAGCAAAAGGGGGAAGAGGCATAACGGGAGGAGGGGGGCGCATCGATCCCCAATCGCCCATGGATCGACGATAGGGGTCTGATAGCCCCACCCCCCGCCGCGGGGGGACCCCGCCCGAAAAGGTGCGGAACTGCTATCGGGGGCCTAACGATCGCCGATCTATCGGCGATGCATCGCCGATTCCAGGTCGACGTGTCCCCCCCTCGGCCGGTCCCGCCCCAATTCTCGTTGCCCCTCAACGACGCCAGTGCCCTTAGATTATGGCCTCCTCTCGGGGGCGGGGCCCCAGGAGGGCCCCCAGCCCAACCCCCCGACGCCAGCACTTTTCATAACGTCGACCCCTGGAGGTCTCGACCCCTTCTGCGGGACCAGTTTTGCTTCCTGCGTAGTTTCTGGAGGTTGACAATAACCAGCAACCGACCGTCGTGATTTTTGTCAGTGCCCGGAGGGGGGTCAGGAAGCAGGGCCCCCCGAAAGGCCCCGCTTCCCGAGGTCCAGGGGCGATACCCCGGGGAGGGGCCCTCGCCGTCGTCGCCGTTTCCCGTGGCCGTCGCCTTCGGCGATCGACGGCCACGACGGCGACGAGGACGAGGACGAGGACGAGGACGAGGACGACGACGACGACGACGACGACGACGACGACGACGACGACGACGACGGAAACGACGGCGGCGGCGGCGACGACGACGACGACGACGACGACGACGACGACGACGACGACGACGGAAACGACGGCGGCGGCGGCGGCGACGACGACGAGGACGACGAAGACGACGACGACGGCGACGACGATGACGACGATGACGACGACGACGACGACGACGACGCAAACGGCGGCGGCGGCGACGGCGACCCACTCGTCGCGCCGGGCGACTGCCGCGACGACGACGACAACGGCGACGACGGCGACGAAGACGACGACAACGACGGCGACGACGACGACGACGGCGACGGCGGCGGCGGCGGCAACAACGACAACGACGACGGCGGCGGCGACGCGGTCGTCGCCCTGGGCGACAGCCACAACAACGACCCCAGACATCCGGTGCCCACAACGCCCAGGCTCTTTCCCCAATGCCAGCTGTTCATCCCAAGTCGTTCTCCAAGGCGCTTCGGCCCAGCGAAGACCCCCAGGAGGCTGAAAACTTATAAGCAATGCAGACTGTTTTGCGCAATGCGTTGTAGGTTTGGGGCGGCCCTACGATTTTTGACATTGCGGAAAAACGATCGCCCTCCAAGAACAAACTTCCGAGCCGGATCGAGCTGCGAAGCCCCTAGGGCCCGAAGCCAGGCGGAAACGCCCCCTGCGAAAAAGTGGCACCTCTGCCCAGAGACCCGATGTCGTGATTTCCGACATGCGCGGTCCCCGGAAGTCCCGACCCCTTCCCCAGGACCGGCGTTTGATCCGGAGCCGTTCTGGACGGTCCTGGGGACCGGCGAGGGCACTGAGAGGCCGAAAATTGCGAAAAATCTCTCTTTTGTTTTCAATAGTGTCAGCTTGTGATTAACAAGTCCGTGGGGGGCGCGCGTTTAAGAAAATTGTCCCCCCGCTTGGGCGAATCGCGGGGTGACGCCCGCCAGATTGAAAATCAACGGGGCGGCGCCTGTGATTAGCGCCGACGCCTGGCCGCCAATGAAGGGCAAAGGGGGGGGGTTGGAGGCAAAGGCGAGCCACGGTGCCCCTGTGTCTATCGAGCCGATGCGGGCCTGCGGGCAAGGAGGGCTGGACGAAAGTGGGGCGCAGCCAAGGCGGGATTTGCCAAACAGCTCACGTCGCCGATTTTCCAAGCGCATCTTGGCGCCGAAAGCGGCCATGCGTCCAGGACTGACCCTTTCGGCGGGGCGACCGAAACCAGCTGCGCGCAGCAGGCTTTGCAACCCCCCTTTTCCTTCCCCAGCTTTTCGTCCGACCCTCCCCGTCCTCCTCCTCCTCCTCCTCCTCCTCCTCCTCCTGCTCCTCCTCCTCCTCCTCCCCCTCCTCCTCCTCCTCCTCCTCCTCCTCCTCCTCCTCCTCCTCCTCCTCCTTTTTTCATTCCCCCCTTTGCCTCCCCCGTTTCCTCCCCTCCTTTCCTCCCCCCGTTTTCCCTCCCCCTCTTTCCTCCTCATCCTCCTCCTCCTCCTCCTCCTCCTTCTCCTCCTCCTCTTCCTCCTTCTCCTCCTCCTCCTCGTCCGCCTTTTTCTCCTCCTTCCCCGTAGCCCTTTTGGGTCAAGATGTTCTGTTCCCTCGGACAGAGAGTGGATCCCTCTAGTCCGAGGCTAGCTTCCGCTTCTTGCAAGGCCAGTCGAGCTGCGCGCTGCTGGGTCCAAGAGTTCCTAGTCTTTGCCACTTTCCTCTGCCTGGCTGCAGCCGCCAACGGCCAAGCACTGTCACCATGTCCAAAGGTGGAATCAGCATCAGAAGCAGCGCTACACCGTGAGCAGCACTGCCCGCAACAAGGGCTGGATCTGGAGCAATCAGTCTGGGCACTCGCACTGAAGCTGCGGTGGCAAACAATTTCAGCGGGCCAGTCAGCATCGGGAGGCAGCACCCGAAGCAGATCGTGGCAGCCAGCCCCAGAGCTCCAACCAGCGCAATCGATGGGACAGGCGCGCGGGCGGTGGTACCGTGGATCTCACCCTCGAGGGCAAGGACGGTGACGGCCAGCAAGCAGCTTTTCAAAAAGAAGTTCAGATCTGCCTGGCAGCACTCGCCCTCTGGAAGCCCCGGGGAAACAGCGCCTGCAGGCCCAGGAGGACCTCAAGCAGGCCAAAGCTCAAGCCTTCAGAATTTCAACCGCCAGAGCCTCGACGCCAAGACCCCGAGTTTGGCGGGCCAACTCCAGCGTCAAAGGCGCCGCCTTTTAGCCAAGAAGGGCGATGCGGAGAAGAAGCTCATCTGCCTCGAGAAGGCAGCCGACCTCTACGACCAGTCCATTCAAAGCTATGCCGAGTTGCAAAGTGAAGTTTCGCAACAAGATGCTCAGCATTCTACGTCAGCTCGGGCTGCCGCTGCCGATGCGGCAGCAAAGATCGAGCAGGCCCCGACCACCCTCCTCCAGTTCGTGGACGGCAAAATCGGCAAGGGAGTGCCTCAGTGTCTGCGCGACGAGCTGGAGAGCGTCAACGCCAAGCTGTACATACACTGGAAGGAGGAGAAGAAGCGCGAAGCATTCGCCACACCCCCCAGCCCCGAGCAGCAGCATCAGCATAAAGTACCTGAGCAGCCCGAAGGACCCGAAGAACCCAGCAGCACAGCTGCGCAAGACACGCCAGTCCCAGAGGACCCTGCTCCAACCATGATTTCAGGGACGGCTGCAAGAGGAAGGAGGCCAGGGGCCAAGGCGGGTCTAAAGGGTAACGCGTTGAGTATGTGCACGCTCAACAATAGCAGTAGCACAGGAGTTCGCAAGTCAGAAGCTGCCAAAGGGTCCAGGTGATTTGTTGCCAAGAAACCCGCACTCGATCTAAAAAACGGACAGCGAAAAACAAGTGTGTGCTAACAGGGGATGGTTAGCAGTTTCTTCACCAGCGATTACAGTCCAGACAGGGTTTGCCTGCAAAGGCACCGGGATCCGAATTCCTGTGGGCCTCGATTGGGGCATCTCCTCCCTGGACGTGCCCGCCGACTTCCTTACGTCGCATGCCACCGTCATTTCTCTCGAGGTCCCAGGACATCGCGCCTTCTGCCTAGGATCTATATATCTCGCGGACAGCGTCGGCCTGAATGAGGCCAACCTGAGTGCCCTTGCCAGCGTCGTCCAGATTGCCGCCAACAACCAGCTGCCAGTCATCATGGCTAGCGATTTAAACGCGGGGCCGTCTAAGGTGAGTGAAACCGAGTTCATCTCCAGAGCTGGGGTCCAGATCATCGTTCGAGATAAGCTCACCCTGCGCACCAAGAAAAGCAAATCTACCAATAATTGCTTCTTGGGGTGCCGATGTTTCGAGCGTTTCCTGAAGCAGCCCTATAACATAGTGGGCCACCCGAGTAGCCCTCGTAGGCCAGTCGTCATGGAAATGCTGGTTTGGGCCCATCTATCATCCCGATCCTGCAGCATCCTCAGCATCTAACAGTCGTGGCCCCATATGGACCCAGCAACCGTCTTCCAGTCTGGGACAGGAGTTGTGGGTCTCTGAAAGCTTTGAAAGACATATCGCGCACAGGTACCTTCTTCTGTCCACTGGGTACCAGCACCCGCTCTCAAGGCCGAGGATAGGATGAGCTGGGGGAATGCGACAGCAACTTTCAGACGGCTGAGGAATAGTACTAGTGATATCAGGAGGGGCGCTGCGGAGGAGTCTTTGGAAGAGTTGCGCCAGGCCCAGCCGAATTTGGAGGCACAAATTATCCAGATGCTCTGGTCGGCCTGTAGACCTTTTCGAAGCCGACCAGCTGCATCTATCGAACCTGTGGCAGGCAGCGTCACAGGAACCAGATTTTCTTGAAGCTGACGCGAGAGGCCCCGAACTCGAATTGATATCAGCAGAGCAACTCCGCCAAGCCAGTCGCCGTTTCAGCCCGAACACAGCAAGGACTTGGGACTGGATCCACCCCGGGCACTTCAGCCTCCTGGAGGACCGTCATTTGGATATCGTTCGTAGGCTCATCAGGGCCATTGAGAGGATAGGCTGGTTCCCGACTCCCAGCAGAGCCATCGCGGCCGCCACCACTGAAAACCACAAAGCTGGTCCCACCCCTGGTCCACCGTGGTGATAGGGTGATGCCTGGGCTCTGGAGAGTCCGGGGGCAAGCATCGCCAACTTGAGTTTCGAGCTTGGGAGCACAAGCACCATGGAAAGTATCTTGCACACCAGTCAGACAAGGGAGTTCTTGAGGCGGTTGTTGAGCAGGCCATGTACGCCGAGGGAAATTTCCTGGAGGACAAGAAGGTATCCTCTGGGGCTGTTTTTTGGGGCCTCTCGAACTACTGCGAATGCGTGGATAGGACCTCTTGGAGGGCCAGGGCCAAGGAAACGAATTTCTCGGACCCCCTTGATAGCCACTATCAGTAACCCATACCAAGCTTCCCGCCTCGTTACCATTCGTACCTCCGCCCTGCCAGCAGGCTGCCCTCAGCGAGGTATCGCCGCAGGTTGTTGGGCGGCTACGTCTGTTGCGCGGCAGTGCTGTCTCCCGCCTGTCGATACTTGGGTCGTCAACAACCCCGGCGTGCAGCCGACGATTTCCATGTCTGATTTCCTGTTGTTCCGCCACAACAGCAGCCAGGAGTGCCTTACCAGAGACCTTGTCAATGCCTCAGCTAGCATGCATCAAATGATCTTAAGTGTGAATTCGCCAAGCACAAGGCTGCTGTTGCGGCCTCGTCGCCTGCGACCCAGGCTGATCTCGCCCTGCGCCTCGGGCAGTGGGCTGGACCAGCGGCTGCCGACGGCAGACGCGAACCTTCAGAAGCCAACCTAGGCGTAGATTTCACAGCTGGAGCCAGACTAAGGAGCAAGACCAGGAGGACATTCAAAGGGCCAGTCATCAAGCGCAAGTCCCGGCTACGCAGGCTTCGTGCTCTCGGAGCGGCAGGTGCTGAGACTGGGAAGCGTTGGGACATAGGGCTTCAACAAGCTGGGCACGTTGGACCGAGCGCGTTGGGGTCATCTGAAAACGAGCTCCAGGAGGCCCGCGATCTGTTCCTGAAGAGTGCTGGACCCAAGTGTGCTACCCATAGCACAGCATTTCCTCTGCCCCCCTGGAAGACCCACTTGGCGCTCAGCTCTGAGACCTTGTAAATACTGGAGCTCGGTCGTTTGGAGAGCCTCCCAGAACCCCCATCAAGGCCGCGGGTGCCCATCCTGAACTCCGCCGTGTCGCCAGTAACGTCATCGAGCCCCCGCCTGCTGGATGGGGAAGTGTATGAGGCCCTCGTAGAGCTACCTACCTCAGCTTGCAGAGGATAGGATGGACCTGGTCTCGCCCGTTCGCCTTCAGCAGCCACGCGGGGGAAACGCTTCCGCCACCAATCACTTCGCCAGGCCTTCTGAAGAGCTTCCTGATTGCAGCTTGGCAGGAGGACCCCGAAGGTGCGGCAGCACGCAATATAGGCTCCGACACCATCGGTATGTCCTACGCCCAGCAGGCACTCGGCAGGAAGGGCATGCCCAGCAGCGACCGCCGCATCCTCCTCGCCTACCTCACCCAGTCCACCTGGACCCTCAGCCCCCTCAGCGAAGCGGGCTACGAGACCCCCCACCCAATGCATCTGCGGCGCCCCGAAGGATGACCTCAGGCATAGGCTCCTGGAATGGAGCGCGACAGCCCCGCTTCGAGAGGAGTACTTGGACCCAACGGACCTGGACGCTCTGAGACGCCCTGAGGCCTTCGCAGAATGCGCTGGTTTTCCTGAGCCTCTCACTTTCAAGGTCCCTGGGCCCCCCTGGCCTCAGCCCCGCTTCCTCGTAATTCTGGTCCGCAGAGGGCCTTTCGCCCAGAGAAGCCTACCAGGGGGGAGGTTCATGTAGACGGCAGTACAACCAAGGATGGCCATCCTTGGTTCTACGCGCCTGGATGGGCCCTACTCAAGTTAGGGCCCGATGGTTCTCTTGCGGCGTACCTGTTTGCGCCTGTGGGGAGCAGGCCCCCCCCCGACCTCGCCAGCGGCCGAGTTTGTAGCCCACCTAGCCGCCAGCAAGGTCAGAGGCATCACCATAATGAATTCCGATGTTAAAGGAGTTGCGGATGTCCACCATTCTTCCCGTTGCGCCAGCAGGAAGAACATGTTTGATGGTCGAGGCTCCCTCGCGAGGCCTGGCGGAGCCAGTCGTGGAAATCAACGCCCACCAGCTTGTCAACGAGCTTGAGCCCCTCTCGGCACGCTGGTGGCACGCCACGGGCAACTCTGAAGCTGACCGAGTGGCGAAGATAGCTGCGAATCGGCTCCCCCGGCCCTCGGAGCTTGAGAGCGCCGCGCCTGCTGAGCTTGCTGCTCGTGAGGAGCGTTTCCTGCAGCATGTTCCCGAAGCCCTCTCCCTGTGGCCCCAGCGTGGCCCCAGGGGTGTGGGGGGGGGCAGAGGGCCCGAGCCCCCAGCCCGTGCCGCCAGTCCTGCGGCTGGTGCAGCTTCCATCTCGGCATCGTGGCATGGCAGAGCCAACTCCAGTGGGGGCCCCAGTGGGCCTGGGGCTGCTGCGCCCCCCCCCCCCCCCCGCGGGCCCCGAAGACCGCTTGTGCCGCCCACGTCTGGCGTCGTCGGAAAAGCCGATGGTTTTGCATGGTCTGTCACTCGAGATGCACTGCCTCGTTTAAGGCCAGAGAGCATGAACAGCGTCCAGGCAACGCAGCTGGCCTGGCCAAGCTCGCACTCCAACCTAATGGTCACCATCTATTCGTTTTTGGCAAGATTGAAAATGAATCGTTCGCTACTGCTTGCAAGAACAGCGGAAAGTACACCGAGTGTACGCTCAAACGGCGCCACCAGCGATGCCTCAAAAATTATTCAACAGCATTTTCAGTCAAAGCGCCTGACACGCCTTGTGTGAAAGGAGGCACCCCAAGGGGTCCAACAGGAGCCAAGTGGTTTTCCAGGCCCCCATCCCCATTTCAGCGTGCTGCCCCAGTGCAGCACCGCAAGAGCTCGAGCCGCAATAACAGAGCGGAGTTGAGCCATCATCCAGTCTTGCCTTCGTGCACCGAAGGCTTACACCCTGTGGTGAGGCTTTCCCAAGTGAGAGCATTTCCAGTCTCCTGGTTTCAAGATGCTTGGGTCGGGATCTGGCTCCCGCCGAGGGCCTCTGGCCCCTAGCCTTGTGGGACGAAACGTGGCCTGCGGCCTCGTTCGAAATCGGCTCAAGGAGACCCTTGCACCCTCTGCTTCTGGATGAGCCCACAGCGAGGCCTGCCACCGTACGCGCGTTCTTTACACCAGGTGTCGGCAGCGCCTCGTCCTCCTAGCGTCGCCTCGTGACAGTCTCGTGCACGTGCGTGTGCGTGTGCGCGCACTGTCTGCACATGTGTCAGGCACCTCGCTTCAGGGGGAAGGTACATGCTCTCTCGCGACAGGGCCCTTCATCGCCTTCTTTTTGTTTCAGCGTCGGCAGCGTTCTGCCGTCTCTGCGGCTACTTGGTTCATTCTCGACCGCAGTGGAAAACATTGGTGTCTCAGCGCCACGAGGTTTCGGGCTAGAGTCGGCAAACCCTTAGCCTCCCTCATCAGCCAAGTGATGGTGCTTTTCCTCCTTCTCCCCCCTCGCCCTCCTCTCTCCTCCTTCCCCCTGGCGTGCGTGATCAAAAAAAATATCGCGCCCCGCGGGGTCTATTCATCAGCCCTGGGGGGGGGGGGGGCCTTTTGTTAATCACAAGCTGACATTACGTTGGATCTCTGGGACGGCGGCGGCGGCCGCCACGGCTGCGGCAGCGGCGGCGGCGGCGGACCTCAGAGCGGCCGGCGGACCGCCTGCGCCGGGCGGCGCGCGCCTGGGGGGGCGCCCCCAGAGCGGCAGGCGCCTACCCTGCGGGGCGGCGGCGCATCGCGGCCGAGGGGCACCCCGGGCGCCAGCGCGGCCGCGGGGGGGCGTCTCGAGGATCGAGGATCGAGATCCAACGCAGCCAACAAGAATCCAGACGGAGGTTTGAGCCGTTCTCGGCCTCTACAGGGGTCCTCGGCTGGCCCTGGGACCGTCCCAAAACCGAACCGGGATGAAAGCCAGGCGCCCGGGAGTGAGTCGAGACTTCCAGTGGCCCCGCATTGACTCTCTTGGTAGACCTCCGACGATATGCTTTTTCAATCGCGGCGTTGTGTCTTCATTTCGGCCACTGGGGGCCGCTTTCGGGCCCTGGGAACATCAAACAGAAATCCGGGACACAAGGCTGCACCAGGGAAGGGGCCGGAAGCTCTGGGACTGCGGATATATGAAATCAAACAGAAGATGGAATGGTCTCAAGGATAGATGTCTCGAGGATCGATGTGTTGAGGCACGGGGATCGAGGGTCAATGACCACGGATCATGTCTTAAGGATACGGTCAGCAACTGTTCCTTGGCGTGTCGCGGCGGCCCCGCCCAAGCGACACGATCTGCCCTGCGAGTGGATTGCATGTCGTTCAGCCCCGCGTGGCAGGAGGCTGGGAAGAGCTCGGGACTCTGACGCCTGGGAAATGGGGGCGTGGTTGGCGCGTCGCGTCGAAGCGTGGTGGGCCAAAACCTGCGGCGCGACACGCTGAGCCGAAGCTCCTGCACGTAGGTGTCTCGAGGATCGAGGATCGAGGGGCAAGGTCCTTCGACGGAGTCTTCTCCAAGAACAGTGCTTCCGCTGAGAGGTTCTGAGGTGGCTACGGCAGGTTCGTGTCGTGCCGACCCCAGCGTTGGTTTTTGACACCGCAGGGATCGTTCAACCTTGAACGATCGGCCGCTGCCGCAACGTCCGATCGTTCAACATCGATCGATTCTGGGTCGCCGGCGGCGTTCAACCTTGAACGTCCGCGCTGGGGTCGCCGCTGGTCGACACGACGCAAACCTACCGCAAGTTGCTTCAAAAGGTCTGAATCTGCTTTCTGCATGTTCGGCTCGGACCCGCCCCGCTGCCGCCCTGCGCCGCTCCCTTGCCGCTTGCAATTGCTCTGACTTGCATTGGCTTGCCTTGTTCTGCCTTGCTTTGCCTTGCTTTGAACTGCTGCGCAGTTCGCCCTGGCACTGCCTGGCATTGATCTGCATTATACCCTGCACTGCACCGCGCCGCGCAGATGGCTGCAATAATTCACAGTCTGGGCCCCAGGATGAGTTCATCAGGCCCTATTGGGGCCTCTGGATGGGGAGACCTCTCCGGACCTCTCCCGGGGTGCGTTCTGAACAGGCTTTCGAGGCGAATCCAGCGAGGCCGACGAGGGCGTCCCAGGAGGCCGAAAAAAAGGAAAATGGGCGAAGTGGTAGAGGTATGGGTACCTTTTCCTCCTCTGACTGGATGCCTCCAGTGGCTTGCGGGGACACTTGGGGACCCCGGAGGACTTCTAGAGGCCTCGGAAGGCCCCTGGAGTCCATCGACGTGAGGAGGTCGGCACTGGTGTCATGACTCAGGCCTTCGACGGCCGTCCGGGACGACTCGGGCACACCCAAGACGACCTCGGCAGAGGCCTCCTAGATGGGGTTCGAGTAGATGGGGTCGGAGGATCGCGCCGCATCGCCGATACATCGTCGATGCATCGGCGATGCACCGGCGATGCACCGCCACCGGCGATGTATCGTCGACGTCGGCGATGTATCAGCGACGTCGACGTGAAGCAGATCGGGCTCCGATCCCATCTAGGAGCCCTCGAGGAACGACCTCGGCGAGGCGCGGCTACTGGCAAGCATCCCGAGGCGAGAGCACATCCCAGAACAGACCAGAACTTCCGCGCGAACCTCCGAGAGCCCAGACATCTGAGGTCGCGTTTCGTTCGCAGCGCGGCTCGCCAAAACGTCTGGACCCCTTCCCGGGGACCGGCTTTCCACCCTGAGCCGTTCTTCGACGTCCCCAGCCCCCGCCAGGAACCTGCGGCCGCGACTCCTTCCGCGTCGCCGGGACATCGGGGGAGGCAGGCCTGTCCCATCTCCTCCTCCTCCTCCTCCTCCTCCTCCTCCTCCTCCTCCTCCTCCTCCTCCTCCTCCTCCTCCCCCTCCCCCTCCTCGCCGCCGCCGCCGACGCCGGCGCCGCCGCCGCCCTCCCCCCCCCGCCGCACGGCAGCTCCCGAGGCGGCCATCCGCGCCGCGCGGTGGCCCCGCGGAGCGAAGGGGCGAGGGGCAACGACAGGGGGGGGGACTGGCGCAGCGCATAGCGGGGGGAGACGTCGGCCTGGAGTCGGCGAAACGTCGCCGATGGATCTGTGATGCGCCCCCGATGGTGAATCCGCACGTTCCTGGGCAAGCTGGGGCTATCGGGCCCCTGTGGGCGATCCATGGGCGATGGGGTGTCGATGCGCCCCCCC